>OX401406.1:40359456-40499456 GCA_947846245.1 Cerastoderma edule
TGTACTTTCATTGAAGATATTATCCATGTTAATCAATTATGACTTACGCACACATTTTCCGTAAGATGTTTAGTAAAACGGGCCCCAGATGCTGGTTCATGACGATCACTCTCTTATAAGCATTTCCCCCTTCCTTATAAGTTCGACATATACTGGAACAAGTTTAGGGATGGATTGAAGATGGTTACTAACTTTTACTCACTTATATATTCGACATATATTGGTAACATCTTAGGGACGACAGTTTTCTGCGTGAAAACTAATTATCACCCACATATCAACTCTTTATATACACTGTATGTACACTGGTTCCAGTTTAGGGACAGCACTATTCAACGTTCACTCATTTACTAGTTCAATATACAGTATGCTGGTAGCATAGTTGATAGTTTGCTGATTTCTAACAAAAATGAGCATTTTGTACACTGGTACCAGTTAAGGAGTGACACTAAGACGGTCCCCAACGATAACTTACTTATAAGTTCGATACTTGAGCGACAGTTTACTGGTTTCTAAAGAGCACTCTTTCATGAGCATTTTGTACACTGGTACCAGTTTAGGAGTGACACTAAGATTCGATATGAACTCATCGGGTTTATCCAATGAAATTGTGTTTTTCTCAGTTCTAGGAAATGACCGAGTAGTTACAATGGAAAGATTGTGTCCAAATTGAATCCCCATACGTAAAAATAAATGATCTACACGTGCACCGTTTTAAAATGTTCCTGTTTGCTTGTTCTTGTCATATGTTTACTCGTTTGAATAATACACTTGTTTGATAATCTTATCAAGGCCGAGACCATTTTATTTGTAATTGTCTGACATAGAAATCAAGAGTTTTAACAATTTTTTGAGGGAGAGAAATAGACCTACATATAAGTAATAAATATCTTCCATCGATTACAAAACAATTTCTTCACTCAACCTGCTGTAAAGTATGTAAGCGACAAAACAGTATTTCCGGAAAAGATATCTTAAAACAAAAATATGTTACAAATATCTTACCCAAAAGCATGCAATGAAAGAATGTGGTTGTTTAAGCCGGCTTTCGGGGCAGTAGGCCCAACTATTTGTTTTAATGTGTTTAGACCGTTTGTGAGTTCGTGTGAAATTACCCATGTTCTTACATTCTCACGTTTCTGCCCATTTTAATGTAACTTTTGCCTGAGGCTTACCTACTAGGTTCCGATAATATCTTTTCTTTCATTTACACTTACTCAAGTCTGCCTGGTGTTTGAAACAAATGTAAAACCTGCGACATTTGAAAGTATTCTAACGAAGAAAGTAATTTGTTTACCGTTTTTCTTTCGTGAGCACATCCTTCTTCTGTCACAATAAATACTACATTTATTGATTGTTTCGCAAAGATGTCCGATGGTTTCTTATCAATTTGAGTACTGGCTTAACTGTCAAGGGCTGGGAGCTTATTGAAAAGGGCAGAGGGTTAATTAAGAAATAAACTCAATATGTAATTCGCCTATCTCACGGCAAAGGAACCGAAAACAAACCCAGTGAAGCGTAAAATGTAGTTATCAAAATATCAAATTGTTGATATAAGTATAAAATCCCATAACAGGGAACTAGATGTCTTGTTTCAATTTGCAAAACATGATTTCAAAGTTTCCTTCTCGTTAAATACTTTTGCAGATGACAAATCGGGTTTAACGTGCCACGAACAAACATGTATTTCGCAAATCAAGATTCATTTGGGGTCTTAATTTTTAGTCGTCCTTGTTATTTCTTATTCTTTTTAAGGATTGACTTGTTAAGCAGGACCGCTTTGACATGTCCAAATTTGGTACAGTGTATATGAAGTTGGGCATGTATGTCATTTAAATGGAGACTTCCTGAATGTTCATTCTTGAAAGCAAACCAATAAACCCTTAGTGTGGCCTACGATAGTAGGAAAACCAATAAACCCTTAGTGTGGCCTACGATAGTAGGAAAACCAATAAACCCTTAGTGTGGCCTACGATAGTAGGAAAACCAATAAACCCTTAGTGTGGCCCACGATAGTAGGAAAACCAATAAACCCTTAGTGTGGCCTACGATAGTAGGAATGAAAGGGGAAATTTGTTTGGTTCAGTGTTATTCATCAAAATCAAAAGCAACAGCAGAAATATTAAGACGATATTTGATAGAAACCTTTGTGACAAAAGGAAATACGTTGTATTTCTAAAGATGGGTCTGTGTCATTTATTCCCTCTGCCATGAAGCCATATATCCTGTAACTGATGACAACTCAGACTATTGACTGAGGCACTTTCTTTTCAATTAATTGCAATCAAATTAAGGATCGGAGATAGCAGCTGTTTATGTAACTGATAGCACTATTGGTGAAATATATAATATTAACGAAAAAATGAAGCCTTTCTCATCGAAATTCAGTATCACTGTATCATGTTTCGTGGTCGTTATTCAATTGTTCACGGGTGGTTGAGAAATAGTTGGGCGTTATTAAATGACCCATCTATTGCATAGTTCACATTCATGAATAATTAGTTTGTATTCTTTGCCCAGATCAGATTACTTGACCTTCCTACAGGCTTGACGTGTTTTCCGACATTCTGCTCTGTTCTGTTTTTTCACACAAAAGATATTTACCAAAAGATCACGGAAATACTCGGTTTTGGCAACTTATAAAAACATTAACGGAAAAGGAGAGAATGCTCAACATGAGCATTTTCCTTTCACATTCGATAATATTTTTATCTTCATACTCTTGCTGCTGTATTTGAATAGTTCACATTTATATGTCAACTGTCGTTTGTTATATTTCCCAACTAGGGAAATAGTATGTATCTTTTTGAGAAAAAAAGAAGTATGTTGATATTCTTGTATGCTTTTATATATAAACGGAGTGAGCGTTTATATATTGTTTTAGCAACAATGATACTTGATATCAGGGTAGAATAGTTGACACGAATCGTAACAGGCATGGAGAAATCAGTGTGACAAAAACGAGACGTCTGTAATGAGCGGTTTACCTCTTTTTGTCAAAGTCTTTTCTCTTCCCATTCACAGCGAAACTGATGCCATTATTAAAAGAGCGCCGTCTTAAATTTTTGCTCTTAAAACCGCTAAAAGCAAACGGTCGAATGAGTCCTGTTTTTGGAAAATGTACCATAGCTCTATATATCTATTATATACATGCGTACGTGTGTCCTTTGAACCATACCAACAGCTGACGGCAACATTGAATTTTCAACGAATGACAAATCAATTTCGAAGTATTTAAGGGAAAATACCTCTTTTTCTACAGCTGCCTCTATATGAAGCTAGAGCAGAATGTAAATAAATATAATTTGGTAAATACAGGTAAACGTGTTATTGGTTCCACAATCTTAATGGTTATTTATAGAGTATTGGGTAACCCGGTGTTTGGAAGGCGTGACCAAATATATTTAGACGGTATATAATGTCTGATATTTTAATCTAAGGTTTTTATTTTTCATTGACGTGAGGTCTGAGGTGTGCTGTCCCATGACTTGATGTATGTGTCATTATATTTCTCATCGTCAAATACTAATGGTCTGGATTGAGAAACTCATGTTGGAGAATTTCCATTGAGCACACCCTTCCTCCATGACATTATTATGTTGGTTTACATCCCGTCAATATTTCAGTTATGTTGCATTTCCTGGCTCTTATTCAATGCAGAAACATCCGGTGATTACTTGGCCATAAGGGATGGTCAAGTCTTGTAAACCAATTGGCATTCTGCAAGTCAGCAAGGGGACTTTATCCCAGGAAGAACCCTATCTACCGAAACTGGGTTTTGAATCAACCCGGAGAGGGGCATGTGAGATCAAGTTCTGTACTCAAACCAATGAGTAACGGAAACCCCTATCTGGTTGGGTGTGGATAATATAGTTTTGCAATTTCCATAGAAATGCTATAAATACGAGTATATACCAGAATTTAACAAGAGATAATACCATGTAGGCCTTCATGTATAGAAGATATTACTTTGAAAAGAGCAGTATGTATCATAAATCATCATTTATACTAAATCGTTTCAAATCGGCATTGAATATGCTCCTTGTTTAAAAGTCTTAGCCGAAATGACATTTTTATATAAAGTTAAGAACAATCACTGACGGTGGATATTGATTCACTGTCCGAAATATTTAAAAACCAGCATTCAGGTTATCGTATACAAGGAAAACAAAATACAAGGAAAACAAAACCTCACCGAACAATAGCATGGCATGCAAACAATAGTTATAGCGTCCCTAGGCTAATACTGACTCAAATTACTATTTATGTTTAAGATAAAGTTTCAACTGGATACTTTAATATTTCATGAACCTTTTTTTCCTCATATCACATGTTACTGTTCCATTGGGGTAAACACAATTTAAGTATGGTTTTTCGGAAGTATTGCGAAACCATTTATAAGTTGAATCCGACGAAAATCAAACCAACAACATGCCTCAGTCTCTTGCTTTAACCCTTTACAAACGCCAAATGTTCGACTTACCCAAATTGAAAGAGTTTACCAACATTTAAAAAAGTGATGAAATTAATCTTCTGATAGGGCTGAAATTATCGTGGGAAGAGCAGAAATTGCTTGTTAAGAGCCATTTTCCTTTTCCCACAATGTTTTCTAAAGTCGTCTGCAACAAACTGATCAAATGTCGTTATTGTTTGGTAATGGAATGAAAGGACTCTCTTACAGATTAAGTATTAAATCTTTTGAAATAAAATGTATTCTATGGATAAAAATGACATTACAGGACAAAAGAGTTACACAACACTAGTTTACACTTATTACTGCCTTTCGTAATCGTGTGGTGGAGATATATAGCACACGTATGCTTTAGATAGAGTAAACCATTTAAACGGTTTATTTCGTAAACAAAATTACCTTAATTTGAATAATCCATCGGCATCTTTTTTGTACCATGACTAAAATGTCTTAGCCATATTTCGAAAAATGCTTTGCCGACTCTTGCAAAAAATGTATTGAATTGAATTGAATTGGTAAGCGGCGGTGTGTTTTAGATACCAACATCATGCGGGTCTCACACACGGTTGACTGAACATTATCCAACTTATTACGAAATCACCGAAATGGGTATGATTTCGAATCAAAGCACTGGAAAATCGTTTCATTTTTTTAATGAAACACATATGTTCAGCAATTTAAAGAGTAAAAACCTAAAAAAATTTTTTTATTTAGATCAGACATGAAAAGTAACGTTTTATTTAGAGTACGGGGTAAAAACAATGTGGACAAAATTGAAAGTGATTTTTCTGTGTAAAAACCATCTCTGTTGCAGGTGCATTTATACCAAATAAGGGTTCAGGACAACCAATTTGTTCAGTTGTACATTTAGTTTATTCAGGTATGTAGATGCTTGAAAATCTCATCGGAAGATTTGTAATATTATAGTGTAATGATAGAGCTTACACTGATGACCCTCCAATTTCTCGTTCGTTTCAACATTACTATTTGCCATCACCTGCAGCACTATGTAATACACACCGTAAGATCGAATGCGTTGCAAAAATGTCTAAACTTCCTGACAGCGAAACATTGACATTTAAGAGTAGCGATCCACAAGATAAGTTCAAAACAAAGATTAAAAAAGATTAAACAACTGAAAATTGAAACAGAAGTCATCAGTTTCACTTTTACCAAAACTTGGTAAGTTTACGTCAGATTAAAATATGCGATTTCATTTAAAATAAGTTATAATTATCCGGAAAAGTAGTATATTGTAGGAATCTCCATCCTCGTTATAACAGTGTTCAGATCTATTCCCTAGATGTGATTTTGTGACAGGTCCAAATTAAAGGCATTTTCAGACGAAACTAAGGAGATGGAAACAACTCTTTTAAGAAAAATCTTCTGACAAAAAGAGAGATAACCCTACTTCAAAATTCTTATTCCGAAAGTATGTTACTTAAGTCGAAAACGGAAACATATGAAAAAGAGGTTAAATCATCATTCATAAAGGACCTCATTAACATCACAAGTGCCTGCAAAGTAGCTATGACAGAGTATAAAGTCAACTGATGCATATTAATTGCAGAAATCAATGAGTTAGTGCAAGTTTGCGATACTAAAAAGAGTTTAAAAGCGTCCATCCATCTCTGTAACCCACTTACATGTCATAATGATATCAATACGTTATCTAGACTGAAACTTTGAGAAATTTAATCATTCAAACTGACATTTGTATTTTTGAGTGATACCGGAACTTTCCCGATCCGGACCAGACCGTCCGGACTCTATAGACCGATCCGTGGCGGTATTTTAAAAAACAACTCAAATACCTCACGTTCCCATAGAGTAACCCATGAATGACAGTTATGAATGAGTCACAAACAAGAAATGTTTCCAAAATAATTAACCGCAGTAAATTATTTCATACATGGTAATGTATTTTTTGAAATTTCGTGCGTAACGAGGGAATAATTAATGAATAAAACATAACATGTAAATGAGGCTGTGTGTCAAAACTCACTGTGTACATGTGGATATGTATAAGTACATGTTAGTATACCCTCCCCTCTTATGCATGCGGTTTTGCTCTTCTGAGGCAGACGATCCTAGAAACTGTTAACTTCATAATTGCCATACATCGTTGCTTATATTGTGCAGCCACCACATTTCACATGAACGAAACATATTTTAGTCAAATGTCGACTTATTGTTGTTTTCAACAACATTCAATAATTTCATGGTGACAGATCACCTATTTGTACTTCAAAAATACTTTACAAATACCGGATTTAGAAATCGTTGGTAAACATAAGCAGCCGTGTACAGTGAACCCTCGTTTATCCGAACACGTCCGTTCCCAACAAAATGTCCGGTTTACCGAATAATCCGGACTAATGAAGCAGAGCATGTTCTTATTCACATTAAGACATAAACGGTCTGTATGAGCAGTGTATAGTTATCACCCTTTAGCAAACGCCAAATTGTCGATCGTCCCAAATTGAAAGAGTTTGCAGAAGACATATCAAAACGTGATGAAATTCAAAGATAAGCTTCTGATATGGCAGAAAACATTGTGGGAAAAGGAGAAATTGCTCGCCACGAGCAATTTCTCCTTTACCCACAATGTTTTCAAAAGTCGTCTGCAATAAACTGGTCCAATAATTCCGTTCCCTTACAATTTTGTTCGGATTGCGAGACATCCGGATAATCGGTGTCCGGATAAACGAGGGTTCACTGTACATGTATCTATCATGGATCTTGAAATGGTTTTTACTACAAATCTACAATTATCATTATAGATGTTCATACAACAGAGACCAAACATGGTGGATTCGAACAAGGTCAAACTACATAGTCTTTTAACCATACGTTAAAGTCTCCAATACCACTGTAAGAAGGGCTAATGAATAAAGAATGAACTGAACTTTAAAAGAGAAAATAAGAAATTTGGTCGTATGTCAAAGGTATGTTCTTGTTTTTTGTCTTTCCTAAGAACTTTTTTCAGCGAGTGATCTGAATTTGAAGTACAATCAACAAAATCCAGTACGATGGAAAATCTTTTTTCATTACTACCCAACGCCACATTTGTGCGTATTGCAGCAGCCGTTTTTCAAAAAGCATTGTTACAAAAGGAGAAAATAATGTCTCCTTTTGCCACACTGTCTATTTTGATATATTCTCATATCACAACAGTAGAACTTGAAGGGCTTTCTACATGTTTACAAAACTTTTCTCAAGTCGTCTGCTTCAAGTTAGAAAAAATGTCGTCTGCAGGTAGTAAAGAGTTTAACCGACAAGATAATGAGGACGATGTCCTTACTGTACGGAAGAATCTTCAATGATGATCGATCGGTCCTCCTTGTCAATTGAATAATCGATCCAAGGATTAAACCAGATAACTGTCAAATGCTCATTCCATCGCACCGAAACAGGGGACATACCGAAACATTGTAGCATCAAAATCAAACCTCTTTTGTCGCAACAATCTTTTTTGATATCACGTGGGAAAAAAATGATGTTGATATTTAACCCTTTACCAAACGCTAAATTTTCGACTGTCTCAAATTGAAAGAGTTTGCAGACGACATTTCAAAATGTGATGAAATTGGAAAGTTACCTTCTGATGGGGTAGAAAACATTGTGGGAAAAGGAGAAATCGCTCTTTACGAGCAAAATCTCCTTTTCCCACAATATTTTCCAGAGTCAGCTGCAAAAAGTGGTCAAATATCGTTATTGTTTGGTAATGAGTTAAGGCATTGTGTTATGTTTCCTTCCTTCTTCCTTCATATGAATGCAAGGGTTGAATTAGTGGTAATGTGTTAGATAAATCACTGAATCCTATACATTAATTGTGAAATCTATCTTCTATCTTTGCCAAATGATATTCGGTCTTGTCTATGGGTCATTCGCTTAAAGAAAGCTTTATGTGAGACACATGTACACTATTTCATCAGTGCTCCTGTTATTGGGCGTTTTTTTCCTTCAAACCGTTATTGTTTATTTCTAAACTTCATCCTATGTTGTGGGTACAATCAGAATCGTCTCGTTCAGACGATTCTGATTTGTTCCCACAAAATAGGGTGCATTTTTTCTTAAAAGACCATGTGAAAGAATCTAAAACGCCCCGCCCCGTCTCTTAATCTCGTTTGTACGATTCATTTTCGCATTTGGACTTTATAAATTGGGCCGCGTCACGCGAAAATTTCAAATTGAAATAAAATTATTTCAAAACGCGTCGCGAACTTTCTTCATTATATGGTTCAAATCTGTCTCAGTCTCATGAAAATCACTCATAGACGTCAATCAGTCACATACGAGTCGCATTGCAATGACTAGAAGGTGATATTTGAACTTTTACACACATTTTTTATGTAAGTCTATCATGGCCATCAACGGTCAGAATGGGTCATAGACTGTTGAAAATACCTTAAACCGACTTCAGTTATCACATGTGTCAATTTGGTTTTAATTTCTTGATATAAAATACATTTTTGGTAAGTTCATTTCAATTTGCGATTTTATTTCAAAACGGGTTGTTAGCAAATTGAAATAAATTATGTCATCGCGACGCGTTTTGAAATAATTTTATTTCAATTTGAACTTTCTTCATTATATGGTTCAAATATGTCTCAGTCTCATGAAAATCTCTTCTAGACATCAATCAGTCACATACGAGTCGCATTGCCATGACTAGAAGGTGATATTTAAACTTTTACACACATTTTTTATGTAAGTCTATCATGGCCATCAACGGTCAGAATGGGTCATTAACTGTCGAAAATACCTTAAAGCGACTTTAGTTATCACATGTGTTAATTTGGTTTTAATATCTTTATATAAATACATTTTTGATAAATTTATTTCAATTTGCGATTTTATTTCAAAACGGGTTGTTAGCAAATTGAAATAAATTTATGTCATCGCGACGCGTTTTGAAATAATTTTATTTCATTTTGCAACTTTATTTCAAAACGGGTTGTGACAGCGGCTATTGTATCCTCTATTCACAGTAGTTTCTATGAATTTTCTATTATAGATGTATCAAATTAAACACGTGTAATATAATGAATTACCCCTTTACATACATTAATATCATTTTGACAGTAAACATTTAAAACACCTTGACAAATGATGGGTTTGCACAAGTCCCTACACTAGTGTTTGGTGTCTATAAAATTCTGATGTTTAGGTCTATCGGAGAAGATAGGAATTGTCTCTCTATGAAGTATTACTGTTTGCACTATTTCAACGGGAGACCTTTTAACAACACCATAATATAAAGAAAAATTACACAAGCACGGAAGATATTCAAGGTATCGTTTATATAAATCATCGTAAATAAACAATGAATCCAACTATATATCCCCTTTTGTAAAATATCAGTAGCCGCTTTTGGTACGTGTATAAAAGGAAAGTTATCATGGAATATCACACGACGAACTTTTCAGCGTGATCGGTTTTATACGAAACACAATACAATGATTGGTAATGATCAAGCAGGATCGATTACAGGTGATAGTTCATTCGTTTTCTACATCCATAACTCAGTTTGAGCTATTGGGAGTTTGACTCAGGTGATAATTTATTCGTTTTCTACATCCATAACTCAGTTTGAGCCATTGGGCTATTGACTCAGGTGATAGTTCCTTCGTTTTCTACATCCACAACTCAGTTTGAGCCATTGGGCTATTGACTCATGTGATAGTTAATTCGTTTTCTACATCCATAACTCAGTTTGAGTCATGGGGCTATCGACTCATTCGGCCAAACAGCAGCCAGAGGATTTATAGAATCTATGTGATGAAACACATTTATCGCTATATAACCAAACATGAAGAACCGACCTCTTAAAAACATGAACAAATGTGCTATTTTGACTCTTTTCCTCACATTGGAACATGTCAACTGGTTCAATATGAAAGGAATAGTAGCCGACTAAAACCTGAGAAAAGACACCAACACGTTCTAATGGTATTTGTTAGAAAGTTAGAAACTATTTCATCGAATGGAAAACACTCATTTATCTTCTCTTGTAGTGGTCTCTTGGAATTTTGCATTCGATCAAAGACATGTTTAAACGTTCGTTGATAGATGCATCAGAGTGAGATTATAGGCCTGAGGAACTGACGTAACATCTGCAAGTGAGTTTACTGTTTAGGTATATATCAAATGTCTCCCTTGCTCGCAATGTTTTCTTACATCCTCTTGCATGTGTTACCAGGTGAGCCAAAACTTAGAAAGATGTTTTCTATCGCTGCATTTTGTCGCGAGTTATATGGGTAATGACAAATCAAGATGCAATGCACTATTTCGTACAATGGAACACCTCCACATGAGCTGTCGTCAATAATTAAAGATCCAATGTTTTCGTAGGAAGCCAAGCGTGCAGACTTTATTGAGGGTTATATGGGCCTCAACTGTTTTATTACCCCAACATATTGGTATATTTCACATAAATATATGTACACACTTCTTTATTTGTTGTACTATTGAAATAGAGTTTTATTTCAAAACTTTTTTCCAAGGTTTGTTAATTCGATTTAAACAAACCAATTTCATTTCAACTGCGAACCAAGTTCTATAAATTTAACCTCGAATATTGATCCTGCTTCGCCATAAAAAACCAGTACTTGCGCCTAGTGTGAAATGATGAGGTCGACGCTGTTTTTCACAGTACCGAATCTACGACCCTCATTTGTCGAAACCAACATTGTACACTGCGACTCTAAGCTATGGTTACGATGGGACCTTAAAGCAATATTGCACAGTCGTCAAATAGATTGATACATTTCGTTCTAAAATAAAAATGTTCATGTACACATGAACTATTTCATCCGGATCCAAACTGTTTACAAACTGTCTCTGTGAAACGAGTTTCCATTATTCAATCTTTTGCATTATTTGATAAGAAAATGCGTCATTTGTCTAGGTGATAACGCGAGGAGTCAACAAATTTTACTAACTCACAATTTCCTATAACATTACGGTCTGGTTAATCAGACTTGCTGCAGTTAACATGTGTAAGTGTTCTTAGGCAATTTATCCCTTAACCAACCATACTATCTACTCAACAAGAAAATAACATTCCATTTCATGTACACGTATCAGGTTAAGTATGTTGTGTAGAGTTGCTAAACGGTATTTAAGCAATGCGATTGAGCGTATAAAATGCATGACACTTGAACCCAGCTCCCTTTTTTGTCAGACAGATTTACAAGTGCTGGTTACCTGTACTTAGCCTTTTTAACACATACCACGGTTTAGGTCTCATGACTTATATATACCTCAAAGAAAAAGTTAATGGATTTTTATTGCCTTATATAACCACTGATGGTTTGTATGTCCTCGATTGGCAAGCTTGTTGCAAGCGTACGTATCGGTGACACCCGCTTGTCTCAACAGATGGTGTTTGAGAAGTGTTCATCTATTGCATTGGGGAGCCAGTACAAGATAATTCAGTGAAAGACAGTTATACGTTGCAATACACCAGACTAATACTTTGACAACAAACATATCAGGGTACAGTTCTACTAATCAACTTAAGAAAAGAATATCTGCGTAAGTCAGAACTGATAAACATAGATAGTATCCTAAAAACAAGTACAATATTGCAATGTGACACGTCATTGGAAGCGTCTAGGAGACTTTTTTTTTTATATATATATATGGGTTTTACATCACATCAACATTATTTCAGTTATGTAGCGATGCCCGACTATTAATGATGGAGGAAGATCCCGTACTCAACTGCCCATAAGGGCTGGTCAAGGAGGGTAGAACCATCGGCATTCCGCTCGGAGACTTTGGAATATCGCTTAGCCTAATACTGAGCTGTGATGGAATACTTTTTCTTTTTAACTTTCTCAGATTTTAAGCCTAATTTTTAAGTAATACGGTACCCAGTCGCGATAGGAAGTTGTGAAATACTTATATTTTGACATAACGGACCTGATACCCCGGGTCGATCGACAACCAAAATACAAACAAATACATGAACAAGGACTGAGAGACGGGGCTTAGTCCATCATGATGCATGGAATGGGATTAACGCTGTCATGTCATTGCAAGACCGATCCATGGTCATCGTGTTTTCTAACAAGAACAGCAAAATACTAGTTCTACGCTGCTTTTGCATATGAGCATTATTGATCAGCGATGACAGATGAACAGACCATGTCATCAAACGTCAGAATGAATTATGGCAGAGACAGAGCATAAATCCGGGGATCCCTGTATTCCAAGTTGGACAAGCTATTGTCATGGTACCCTGGTAAACTACAACTGTGTAGAATAGAGTATATGTATCTAGGTCTGGATCATTCGGACTATTGTATAAGGTAATTATGTCCGACCCCCAAGTGTTATGATCGTATAGGTGTTGCAATATCAAGAAGACACGGTTGGTGTGATTTAAAGCTTCACACACGCCTTATAAAGGTATGTGAGATTACCATGGAAACATGTAGGGATGGTCGGTTTTATGAAACCGAACTATGCTACCCCACCGTGCAGGTAGTGCGGAGTCAGTGGAGTGTAATGGTAATTTCGAGTTATGTTTATCTCGACCATCTTTCAAATGCAGTTATTTATCCTTATGTATTTATCTTATTATTTTTACAACGGCAAGAGTACGTAACTGTTTTCACGACTTTCTTCAAATTTCAAAATTAAAAAAACCACAACAAATCTAAGAGTTTCAAAAATCACTTAATTCATGTTGTCAGCTAAAACGTAGAGTTAATCGCTTCGCTTATTTGCCCCATGCCTTTACGTCAATGTATTTACCTTGGAATTCATTTGAAACGGTAGTTTTAAAAAGATGAATGTTTTCCTTATGACAATTTATCCTACATAACAATTGTTTTCAGAAATGATTTTTGTCCACACCATTGATTTCTATTTGATTATATTACAATGTCCCACATGGTGCATGAGTTGGAATGAGTGGTACCAATTTTGATACATGTACTTGGTTGAAAAATTGAGTCATGTCAAATAGCACCTTATCATGAATGTATAGGTTACGACGGAATGTCCTTTGGCGAGACATTTCAGAGCTCTAGCCTAGTCATGTGAATCCAATGAAAACCGTAGGAATAGTTTAAAACTGTTGATGCGGCGTTTAATCGCTTGAAAGGGGATTTACATACATCTATACATGTACGGAAAGTTATGACAAACGCTAAACAACGTACCACTCAACGCCACATTTTCTCATCTTGCAGCAGACGGCTTTCAAAAAAGCTTTGTAGCAAAAAGTAGAAATTGCTTCTCACAAGCAATTTCTACTTTTGCCACAATGCTTTTTCAATCTATTTACATATCACAACAGCAGAACTGAAAGGTGTTTGACATGTTACCAAAGCTTTTCTATAGTGGTCTGCTTCAAATAAAAGATATTGTCTGCAGGTTGCAAATAGTTAAAAAGGAGGCTATCAAAAACTCCCTCGTGTTATGAATACAATTCGTGCTTATATAAATATGATGGATTGCACCTTTGAACACAGGATAGTTTATTATTAACAAATCTCTGAATGTTTTTATTGGTCCTTTTCACGTGACTAAAGAAACTAGAACAATGCTGTGTGATGAGAAGATTTATTGCATTTTTTGATGACAGAAATATTGTCACTTGAAAGCGACTGTAAGGTGGTACGCCTTTTGAGGGTAAACCATTATGGCATAGTAATGGTATGAATGGCATTAAAATACCATATAGTCGAAACGTGTCGACTTGATAAATTGTGTACAGTGTATAAATTTTGTTCGAGTTATTGGGGTTCATGAGCATTCAGTTACTAGGATGATGGCCAGACGATTGAAAAAACAAACATGATTGGGAAATAAGACACTTTTATCAAAGAGCATAAGGCGTACCCATGCAAAGACTGTAAAATTAATCTTTCGATTTCAAAACATCGTAGCGAAAGTAATATTTGCTTAAAGTGGACGTCAAATGCCTTCGTTTACCAATACGCCAAAGGAACTTCATCGTAACATTATCAAATAGACTGTGTTTTGATAGTAACAAACGTTCAAAGGGTGGTTCCAACGTACCAGACGCATACACCCTGCCACTGTCATAGTCACTCACGCTCGTCGTGGTCAAGAGATACATATTTTGAATAATTTTAGACCTTTTGGTTGAAATGGGCTAGTTGTTCCCGCTGTTTCAACAATACTTTAATTATATCCCAACATTAAGTGTAAAAGAGAGTAAAAGAGAGAGTGAAATCAAACGAGATGTTACATATACAATGTCTTTATTTCGTTTCACGAAATGCCGGAGGTCAATGTCAATAACAGAAGCGGTGTACATGAACTTCGTCAATATACGCGAATGGTTTAACCCTTTAATAAACATAACATTTTCTGCTGTCCCAAATTGAAAGAGTTTTCAGATAGACATTTCAAAATGTGTTGTAATTGAAAAATAATCTTCTGATACGGCAGAAGACATTGTGGGAAAGGGAGAAATTGCTCGTTACGAGCAATTTTTCCTTTTCCCACAATGTTTTCCAGAGGCGCCTGCGACCAAGTGGTTTAATGTCGTTATTGGTTGGTAATGGGTTCATGGCGCAGACCATCTGATAAAACAAAATACCCAGAGGGTCTCAATCGGGGACTGATAAAGATGTATTCAATTAGTGACATCTTCGCTTGCATAGATGATACATGTAGATCGTGACCAGTCTATCATACCCAAGGTGTAACTGTTGACGGCCCCTTTTGAATGCTTCATTCATTAGCCCAGTGCTACAATTCTGACCGATTAGTCAGCATGATGTAATTGTATACTTGACACTGATTCTTTATTGCTTGATTGTAACATTGGTTCGACAGATTCAGTTATATTGTAATACCTCGCTCATCATAGACGGAGAACACCTCTAATTTAGGTAGAATACCCACAATCCGCTATTTTCATTTTTTACTTCGACGGATTACTTTTGTCGTCCTCGGTATACATCGGTCGGGGCCAAGACTATTCGTTGTTAACCGAATAGTTTCAGCCCCGACCGATGTTAACCAAGGACGACCGAAGCAATTCGACGAAGAAAAAAATGAAAATAGCGGATTGTGGGTATTCTACCTTAATGTTGACCTCAGGAAACCAGTCAATCCGTAAAACGAGGTTCTTTGGGTGAGGATCAACCAAAAAACCACGAATGCTCCTTTTCCAATCACACACCTCAATGCTACGTTTCGTCAGTCGTTTGAAAAAGATGATTGTAACGCTTTAATAATGAGTTTGTACTTAAAGAAGATTTGACAGAATAGCTTCAGCTCAACTTCCCTGACGCTATTTGCATATAATTAGAGTTTAAAGAGAGTATTGCAGCCGCACTTAATAAGTCACTTTCAGGGTCATTACAGATAAGTTCTTGGACCTTGCGCTCATCCGGGTCGACTCAATCTCACAATGATAGGAATCCCCGTCTGCCAATCCAACGGACAAAGCATAAAACACCTATTACACCTATGGGTGCATTTCTGATCGGTAAACACAGGCACATCACCTTTGTTCACCGTTCAGATATAGGTGCATTCAAACGGACACAACATAAAACACCCATTTTCAATCGCTAGACAAAGGCACATTGCCTTTGTTCACTGTTCAGAAATGGGTGTTTTATGCTTTGTCCGTTTGATATAAATAATGGGAGCTAGTACATTGCTTATTGTACTGATAGTGATATCCGTCCTTCATAGACAGGGCGCGTTACGACTCGGATCTTCCATAACAGATTTCCCATCTATGGCTGGCTTTGGTTAGTCATAACTTTAAAGGTGCTTGCTCACAGATTTAAGGAAAGTTGGACATTACATTTTATTTCTTTTAAAACTATACAACATCTGTACTTATTTGTGAGACGTATAGGAGAAGTTAGTTCAGTTTGTTTATCTAAAGAACATGTATAAAAATGAGTAAATATGTATTCAGATTCAAAATCGTTGCATCGGTTTTGAAAGTCATCACATACCGTCTGTGCATACTTCGTATTGACTCATTCTGACACGTTCTTGGTATACATCGGTCTGAGTCGGAACCTTTCGTATTAAACCGAATAGTTCCAGCCCCGACCGGTGTATGCCGAGAACGACCGAAGTAGTCCGACAAAAGAAAGAATTTAGAAATGGCAGATTATGGGTATTCTACCTAAACCAACATGACCCTCTGGTTTATTTGTTCTCTATAATCGTTCATCGTACCATTAACAATATCCCATCTTCCTCACTCGTCTCTATTTTACCCGTTCGAACCAAAACATATCGTTGTTCACCTTAGTGTTGATTAACCGTGACGATATTGTTACACCTTTATACATTACCGAGGACAGATCGCCGCTGGGCGGGTATGGTTACCTGGGTTTTGGTCTGCTCCGGTTTTATTGCCCGATGTTATCATTGCCCTTTTACTGGGCTGCAAATTGGAAAAGGACTGGTTTATCTAACCCATTACCAAACAATAACAACATTTGGACAGTTTGTTGCAGACGACTATGAAAAACATTTTGGGAAAAGGAGAAATTGCTCACAACGAGCATTTTCCCCCTTTCCCACAATATTTTCTGTCGTATACAGAAGATCACTTTTCAATTTCATCACGTTTTGAAATGTCGTCTGCAAACTCCTTCAATTTGGGGCAGTCGAAAATTTGGCATTTGGTAAAGGGTAAAACCCTTGATCACAACATGTTCGAGGTTTGTTATATGCAATCATCGAGAATGAAAACGGTGAAAGGATGAATTACTCATATGATTGATTTCTTTTTATAAAAAGAACAATTCATTCAATACCAGAGACAAAAAAACCCAACTTTATCTCAATTATAGTTTTCTTCTGCAAATCTATCGAAATTGGGACATTGCAAACGATTGTCGTTTGGTAAAGATTAAAGGCCATTGAAACCAATAACCGTATCGCAGATGGTGAAATACAAGACGTCCACATACCATTAATAGCGTTTGGGTGAAAGAAGAATGACAACTATTCTACATGTATGGTGGCACAGAGGTGACATGATTGTGGTTTCTTTTTTTCGACTGGTTATGATTTACTAAGGTCTTATTTAGTTTAAATTTAAGCCATTTACGACCATCTAGAATTGTATCATTTCACCAGACATTTTCAGCCATGGTTTTAAGAAAGAAAACAAAACGTCTTATTGGTCATTAAACTCGTGGTGATGACTTCAAAATCTCGATAGTTATTTGAAGAGCTCGAATTAGTTATCTCGTTATTATTACAAACTTACATTTTATAACGACTTATTAACTCTTGATAATGTTAACTTCTTTTCTAAAAATGAATTTTAAGCCGTTATAACGAGTTGGTAAGTATTTAAAACGAGTCTTTAAGTCTTTATTACGAAACAATAAGTCGTTAAAACCAGATATTAGAAATTGCACACATGTCACTTCTGTGCCACCGTACACATGCCCCGAATACGTTTGGTTTTATAACACGACACTGGGCGATTCAATGACAACATTCTGGATACCCAAAGGACATGACCTTAACCACAGCGTAAATCACGTTTATCCCACAGATTTTCATGACCTTAACCACAGCGTAAATCACGTTTATCCTACACAGATTTTTTTTTGTAATATGACCACACAGCTCAATCAAGTATGTTTTCCTTCACTGGTTAGCCCGGGTTCTGGTCCATGGGTATACCCCGCATTAAGGCCGGTATGCATGGGCTAGGACCCCCGGGCTATACACTGGTATGTATAGTTTTGCACTTCCTCCATGGAATATTGGGTTAAATTGTTCTAAGTAAAGAACTTAATTTAACGAAGATGTTCATGGAAACATTTTGAGTTTCCAAAGAACAAACACGATAAAGCTACAAGATTCGAAACACACTGTATATTGCACAATGATCGCCACGACGAAAAACATTACTGGACTACCGTATCATTATTTCTTCTTGTTATACAATAACCTTGTTTTATGAAAGTTGTCTGAAGAAGTATTGTTCATAACAGAGGCATGGTCTATGCAAGCATGGCTGGTCTCTCTTTCTCCAAAATGGCTAATGTTGACGTATTCAAACAGAAGAATTTTAAAACTAAAGTGGCTAGTAGGAGCTTGTTGATGGCATGATATTCTTCTTTTGTCATTTAAAAGAAAACAACATTTTTTATATTCCTTAATCAACCTCCACTTATGTTTGAAATGCACAACTGGCGTACATATGCATGAGTGGGTTACATAGGACAGACGCAGCTATTCCGTTTGATTAAGTTTCAACAAAAGCTCATGGCGTTTTATTTCGTAACTAAACTAGTAAAGCCTATTGTTATCAATGCGTAAGGCTTTGTCATTGGGTGGTGGCCCGCATGCGCTGCTACGTAACCCATTACCAAACAATAACGATATTTGACCAGTTTGTGGCAGACGACCCTGGAAAACATTGTGGGAAAAGGAGAAATTGTTCTTATAGAGCAATTTCTCCTTTTTCCACAATGTTTCCTGCCCTATCAGAAGATTATTTTCAATGTCGTGTCATTTTGAAATGCCGTCTGCAAACTCTTCCAATTTGCGACAGTCGAAAATTAGGCGTTTTGTAAAGGTTTAACGAAATACCATCTTAAACTCGCACGTTCAAATACCAAAGCTCATATGGTTCTTATCGAAATTCTTGGGGAAACCGTGTGATAATATGACACATTACTCGTCACGAGTAAGATATACAAATGCCTCATTGGTTTCTAAAATTGCCTTACTGGAGATGTTTAGATGTGGTTATATAAAGATGGACGGGTAATTACAAGACATTATACCTATGATTAGGCCGCTTTGGTAGCGCTATTAAAGCCATTATGCCATTATGGCAACACTGTTCATTACAAACACTCTACGATAAAACAAATCGTTTCGTAACAAAAGTACAATAATGCTTATGTACACGAACTTCGTCGAGTAACACGTGTGGGTGAAATTCGGCACGAGTACTGGGTATTGTTTACTAAACAGTTTACGCTTAAGATTTGCGTAGGTCTAAAACAGCAATTCCTCTTATTTCAATATTGGGCGTAGCAATATTGCAAAGTAACACATCATTGGAATCGTCTCTCCGAGACGCTTCCAATGACGTGTCACATTGCAATATTGTTCTTTCATTGAAGATACTATCCATGTTTATCAATTATGACTTACGCAAATATTTTCCGTAACTTGTTTAGTAAAACGGTACCCAGGTGTAGTACCCAGGTAGAAGTCATCGAGAGTGAATCTAATAAGCTACCAGCTTCCATTACAGTCGGTTTGAAATACCGTGATATGAAAACAGCGTTTTGTAAAAGGTACCTTCTTAAAAGGGTATACAATATATAGAAGAATACCCAATAGCTTAACCCATTACCAAACAATGATAACATTTGACAAGTTTGTTGCAGGCGACTCTGGAAAACTTTATATCACACGTTTTCGAATTCAATTGCCGCCTTAAAGATATTGTCTGATATTCTTCGTTAGAAATATGAGAAGATCAACCCAAATTACATAGCCGCAGAGCAGTTTGTCTCAGATGACACAGATTGCTTTGAGACGTTATTTATATGGATGGCTTGGGGCATCTTCTTTCACAGAGTGGCTTAAGTAATGAAAGACTAACGACAATACTTGAACTCCGAGGGTCATTTGGTCTACAGAAATTGAAAGAAAACATTTACAGTTGACTGGGCGTCAACTTTTATCCCTTACTCCATTGAAATTCGTGTATTGAGTCCAGGTAGAGAATCAAAACAACAAGTGTTCAATATCTGATGATAAAATGTTGAAATTGAACAGTCGGGTGACTATCATGATGAATGTAGTTATTAATAATTCCGAGTTATTTCTGTTACGGGTATCCTGTGGTTTATCCAGAGTATCGGACTTTCCTTGTTTATCAATAAGTACGGAGCACAGGGCTATCTAGTAACCACTCATTTTCCATTTTGTAGAGCTTGGTGTTTGGTTTGACAAAACCATTCACTTCATAAATTCAAATGAAAGGAATGCAATAAAATAACCTGCACCGAACCTATAGGGTCTAACATTTCAGATCATGCTCCTTTACGCAGTTTGTCAGAAGATGATCCTCGGTAAAAGGACATCTTGCTGAAGACGGTGTTTTGCAATCATTGCCGGTTATGAAAGCAATTGGTCATGTAACAACTTCAAATAATATGTTCACTATAGTGTATTCTTACATCATACAAGATCGTTGATGTCCAGTTTTGTCAATTGTTAAATCATCGTTCACAAATTCCTTAAATTTGGGACATGAGAACAATTCTGCTTGTTATTCGTTTACTTCATGTCAACTCGCTTTTACACACTTGCAGCGGGAAACATTCAATTCCAAACTCTGTTGTTTCTAAAGAGAAAACCTTTCTTAAAGATGAAAAAGTTGTTAAATGTCGTTACTGTTTGATAACGGGTTAAGCAGTCACAATTCACCATTCACAAAACCCAGAGTAATTGATTAACGAGTAAGGATAAGATAGATTTGACCGATCTTCAATTTGAAAGGAAAAGTTGTAGAGGTGGATGAAATGGATATCCCCACTTATAAAGAATAATATTTGGCTTTTGTTATCCGTGAGAGTCGGTGTTTCTAAATAAGAGGGCTTTAAACCTATCCTAGGTAAACCTGGTTGTTGTAAGGTTACTTAAAGGAACGTTTCACAAAGAACTTTGTTGTAGCCTAGGAAAATCACAGACGAACACAGACAGCTTTTGATATGTCCGCCTGTCGACTGCAAATGCGCTGCCGAGTGATAGGCGTAACGCTAATATAAAGCATGGGTTATCATATACCACTAGAACTGGAAGGTTGATGATCAACTCAAGCAGGGTATACAATGTGGCTATCATTGGCAAAAGTAGCTAAAAAATATAAATATCTTGTTCGGACATAAGATCAAAAAATATTGATCACATGATTCCCCCATGAGAATGACCACCGTGATCAAATCAGAACATACACCGTTGGAATGGGTTGGTTGTTAAATAACTGTTGGTTTAGTACGAGTGGCTGTAACGATAATGTGTACAGAGTGAGGATTAGAACTTTGAATTGAACTTGAACGTATTGACCCAATTTGCACAAGAAAGTTAAGTGCCCCTGTGGTGAATCAGACAAAATCAGAATAAATTATTTCACTTCCTGTATACATGAACAACTTAACTCGCCTCTAACAGTATGAAAAAATGTTAAATCCATTGTGTCAAAATGTTTTCAGAGCAATGTCGAAAACAAAGTCCATTGAACATGCTTTATATTTTCTCCAAGTTGGTTTCAAATCGGAGAAGACGCAAATGGGTAAAGTATCTCGCCTAATTTAAACCAGAAGTGCATATGTGATCTTAAATTCTTACCAATCATTAAATCGTCATTGTTGTTTATGGAAAGGATTTCTGTCAGTACCCTATACGTATGTAGTGTATTGCAAAAACTGTTGAAAACGTGGTCTTTAACAATGTGTAAGTGGACAGCAGGAACATCGAACAGAGAAAAGCGTGTTAGATTTTGACATGGGTCGTAGTGTATGATAAACACTTGAATGCTGGGTAATTTTCTAAAAAAATGACTTGTGTGTCATATGCTTTCCAAAACCTTAAATATCTGCTTAATCTTGTTGAGGAAAGATACTCAGAGTAAAAAACAGGTTAGATCACAGGCCAGCCGCCAATTTACCTGGCGTCTAGCCTAGATCTCACCTGTCTGCATAAGCATGAAGTCGGTTCCAGCACTTTAAGGGTTAATTTCTCAAAGGACACATTGCTTGTTGTTTCTCAATAGCATATAGATTAAACAACCGTTTCATACTCCAAAGAAATGGCTGAAGGTCGACCTTTTTTGCGATCGGGTTCAATCCAAACGTGTGAATGTGTGATTTTTTCACCCGTACACTAAAAGAGCATTCCCCTCTCTAATCGGTCTATATACGCCAACAGACCGATCCAAAGATTGTTTATCCAATCATTTAAACGATTTCTCTTCAATGCATTTACCCCTTACTTCATGCATGTATGTTAGAATTAATATTAAGCAGAATACTTCAGAAAAGACTTAGAGTGAGGGAGGAATTACTCGTTAGGAACGATATTTCCCATGTTCACACCAACTCCTATCGAATTTGATAGAGGACATGCCATATTACAAACTTCACGTTTTCCATTGCTGTTTTTTTCCGAATAACTACTGGTGATAACATCAAATATGGGGGAATTGGCAATCATATTTCATAGTTATATCATTCAATATACGATAATAGACGTCATGGGGGTATCCCGTCTTTAAATCGGTCATCTGTGTTAATACATTTAGATAAATACATTCAAGTAACTTGTGAAGCGAATTTTATTTCTCAAGTGTAAATCGAACGCTAGGGCAATCCTTCTCTAGTTATGTAACCCCCTTCACACTGTTATTGAACGGCACCCGAAACAATCTGATAAAAGGTAGAAACTGCTCATTGTGAGCGATTGCAACATTTCTCATACTATTTTCAACTTGTTTTTTGAAGCAAAGTGGTACACGTTTTTTAACCCTTTCCCAAACGCCAAATGTTCGACTGTCCCAAATCAAAAGAGTTTGCAGACCACATTTCAAAATGTGATGAAATTGGATAATAATCTTCTGATAGAGCAGAAAACATTGTGAAAAAAGGAGAAAAGTTGTCTGCAACAAAGCGGTCAAATGTCGGTATTGTTTGGGAAAGGGTTAAACGATCTCCGCAATGTGTTTTTCGCGGCATTCTAATACATTGTCAAGGGGTAAAGGTAAAGCTAAGATCGATCATGTAAATTAACCCTTCAACCCCATAAATAGGTATATCGCTTGTCAACATTGAAAGCCATAGTTTGTGGTACATTCAACGTATTAAATATGCTGTTTCCCCGAATTCAAGCGGAAATCATCATGGGCAGGACAAATTGTGAATGGATTAAAGACAATGATTATAGATCAGCAACAGCTTCTCTATGATTTGGTCATCGTCCGTTCAATTAAGTTCTCATGGAGTAATGGATATTGCAATCCAATACAAACAGGTACTTCAAACTCAGGAATGTTCATTTTATTTTTATATTTACTTTGTTGTAATTGGCATTCACTTGAATAAGATGTGTATATTTATGTCTGCGACCCAAAAGGTAGCTTACATAAATGTGCATGTAAATTAATTTGTTGGTGACATTATTTTCAATTTAAAAAGTGGTAACCTTTCTATAAAAACATACGTTGACCCATATATAGTGCTTGAATCGACTTCATACTCATGAAAACAGATCCAGGCCAGTCGTCAAGTAAATTGGCAGCTGGTCTGTGATCTAACATGTTTGCTACTCTGTGTATCTTTCCTCAACAAAATATAGCAGATATTTAAGGTTTCGGAAAGCAGACAATCCACAAAATTGTTTTTAGAAGATTACACAGCATTCTAAGGGTTAAGGATACAATCCTATTGTCCAGATTTGTTTGCCGTCCACCGCATAACAATAAGGGTTTAACATTTCCCTTTTTAACTTGCTCATTTTCTTTAATTTTAAGAATCCAATTGGTTTAAAAAAGGGGATAATGGTATAAACAGTCGAATAAATGTTATCCAAAGCATACACGTTTTAAAAAAAAGAATTTCATCAGTTGAGTAAATACACTTTATTCAATTGACCATATTTAGAAACACGACTTTCGTCGTAATAAGGGTTAAAGCCTTTGAAAAAAGACAGACGACATTTATTGTGTTTAAGACAGACGGCGATTTGAAGAAGAAATAAAAAAAGCAAATAACGGCATTTTTACTATTCTAAACTAATGTGTTCTACCTTTTTATCATTGACGGCTCATTCATTTCAAATATTTTATTGTATACTGTATAGTTAATAAGAATGGTTTATACGTATATTGAAGCAGCGTGTGTACAAATGAGCTAATCTAAGAAAGTTTATAGTGAAAGGTTAGATTTCAATCCTTTTCATTGTATTTAATCAAAATTGTATGTGAAAACACATTTAACGTTATCTTCAAATGAGAAGAATAAATAAATGTTGCTGGTCGGAAACGTCATATCAAATGGGACATACTCACACAAAAACCGCTCAGCATGAATGATGGAACCCAAAGGGTTAGGCCTGATTCATATATCATTTCATGTTGAATTACATACGTAATGTTTTAATTAAAGTAATACATTTACGTGCCCGCTGTATGATACACGCCTCTCTGATAGTGCATGACTTGTTACAGGTAAGTTTAAAACATCGCCTGTATGCATCAATCTTTCCTAACACACAAGACCATTAGATGCGTATACAATAGGTTACATTTAAACACACTGTGACTAGATGAGGGTTTGCTTAGAATTAAACTTTTGGCACGATGCTTCCAATGTCCAATAATCCATGAAGATGAAGCATTCGCTTATTTTCGTGATCATTTCTTTCTCTTTGCTTGATTGTTTAAGGCAGCACATGTCCAGGAATGCGGTATAAGTTGATCTTTAATCACTAAAATAGGTAGTAAATAGTCAGGCAAAACACACATCTTTGACGCCACATTCCAAAGTTGAGCAACTACCAGAGGAACTTCTTATCATGTGTGACATTTTTAAATAACAAATGTGAGGAAAGCCGTGTAACTGAATTATCTTGACCGGATTTACGTGTGTGGATTACTGACGATGTATTATTTTTATGGTTTTAACCCTTAAAGTGCTCGAACCGACGTCATGCTTATGCAAACAGGTTAGTTCCAGGCAAGCCGCCAAGTTAATTGGCAACTGGCCTGTGATCTAACCTGTTTGCTACTCTGGGCGTTTTTCCGCAACAAAATCAAACAGATGTTTAAGGCTTTGGAAAGCAGACGACATATTTTTTTAGAAAACTACCCATCATCCTAAGGGTTAACTGTGGTACATGAGTAAAGAAAATATTAACAACAACCGTGCAAACTATAAGATTACTTACCGAATTGACGCAAGCAGCCACCAACACCACCAAAAATCCGCTCTGCACGAATCCGCCGCGCATGATTGTTAATTTCACTGTCAGTCTATCTCAATACGACTGTCTATTCTTCCATAGGTTACGAGAAACGACAGAACTTAAGGAAACAATCCACAGGTGTCTGCTGCACTGAGAACACACACAGGGCGTGGCAGAACTCGAACGTTGACCCTTACCACCGACCGTGTCAAATGGCAACTGCACCTGTCCGAAACACGGCCAAAAATTCGTTTATTAAGACTCCTTAATCGATTTCCTTCAACGATAAACAGTGTCCTGTACCGTGTAAATCGCTCATTGAACCCAGAAAATCGTGAGCTGCTTCCGTGTGCCGGTTCGGAAGCGCGAGAATGCTTGCTCACTGGCTACGATGTGACACAGGAGTGAAATATGTGTCAACTTTTCGCCCGAAAAATTTACGATTTCACTAAAGCGAATCCAGTCAGGGCTATTAAAGTCTCCCTGCTTCGCTTGAGTAGGTCGCTTCGCGGTTAACGAAAAAACGTTGGTTAAAAATAGATCCAAACGCCAGGTAAATTCGACACGAAGATCGTGGATATTGTTTTCTCCTGTATTGGACAGCGGGCATCGATCGCCCCATGCCCACCACCCTTACTACTGCGGATATCATAAATATGTAGAAAAGAACAGAACAGATTTTTACATTATGACTTGCACATAGTACACCATCATACATGCATAGCATGAAAAACAAATATATCACATGGTGTATGAATAAAGATACACATTATGCGAATGAATTCAAAAGAACAAAATCAACATAGAGAACAATAAAATTGAATTTCCAAGTGAAAAAGCCTCTTTTTGCGTATTTTTGCAACTCTTAAGAGTGTATTTTTATTTGTTGATTTCATGAGTTCAATAAATATAAACATATT
The DNA here is from genome assembly GCA_947846245.1 of Cerastoderma edule. Lineage (NCBI taxonomy): Eukaryota > Metazoa > Mollusca > Bivalvia > Cardiida > Cardiidae > Cerastoderma > Cerastoderma edule. The sequence continues at coordinate 40,385,821 of OX401406.1, forward strand.
TGGACTGTTATACTGAAATTGCGTATAAATACGTACCAACTTCTTTGGAAAAAGGAGCGTGTCAATCTGTAAAACTTTAGGGTTGTATGTTACTTAAAATTCGTCCAGTGCTTTCACTGCAAAATGCAAAATGCATCTCTTGTAACATATTCATGTTAAGAAAGTAACACATAAGAACATATTTATTTTAATTTCGTTGAATTCATATTCAATTCAATTCAATTCATTTTATTCAGTATAAAGCACAAAGTACTTTTTCAATGGAAGAACATGATAATAGTGTTTACGAGAAGCTATGCAAGTGAATACATACATAAATATGAGTACAGACTTTAATTAACGATAGACAATATAAATGTGCCTGCATGAAAAATGAACTTACTTAAAGATAGTATTTCTCTTTTATTTTGTGTCATCATAAGCTTAGAAAACTTTTGGATAGTTGGCCAGATATAGTAATATGAGTTTAAATATTGTTTTCTCAGATCATTATACGCTGGGCAAATAAGAAGGAAATGATATTCGTTTTCGATATAATTAATTTATGCCGTTATATTCATTGCCGTTAAAAACAAATGTTTCACTATTGTGTTAAAACGAGTTTTCACCATGAAATTGTATTGGCCCATTACTAAACAATAACGACAATTGATCAGTTTGTTTTACGAGCAATTTCTCCTTTTCCCACAATGTTTCTGTCCTATCAGAAGATTATTTTTCAAAATCAATTTTGAAATGTCGTCTGCAAATCTTTCAATTTGGGACAGCTGAAAATTTGGCGTTTGGTAAAGGATTAAGAAGCCAATTTAAAGCTACAGTTTGCGCTTATGTAAGGCAAACATCAAGTATTAGAGAACAATAAACCGCAAAGAAAACCAATCTCCAAACAGGAATAAGCCTGGGCTCCTGGCGCTTCCATGTGATTTGGTTACGTTTATGCAAAGGTACCACGAAACCATTAATATCTAAATACAAAACCTAGCGGACGTGACTTCCGATATAAATATCAGATCGATGAATATAACATTCCATGCAGGATAGTCAGTCCCGCTATGTTCCTTTATGCAACCTAAGGAAGCATTATATACCAAATAGTTTACAATGAATTAACTTATTACGCCATTTCAGACAAAAAATACAAACTGGGTTACCATTTCCGATGTTGTTTTTCGTCGTGAAACCGGTTTCGGTATTCCACTTTCGCTTTAACAAACTCCGCCCGTGTGCTGTGGAGACCAGCTAAATACGTCAAAGTCCTACTTGGAAGATACCAAAACGGTGGATAATATTCTAGGCCCAACGTTTTAAAACCGAAATAATGTTAAAACGGCACCAAAACTACATTTTATAAAGACTACGAAACCCCTTTCGTTAACCAAACAATAACGACACTTGACCAGATTGTTGCAGACGACTCTAGAAAACGTTGTTAGAAAAGGAGGAAATGCTTTTAACGAGCAATTGTCCTTTTCCCACTATGCTTTCTGCCCTTTTTAATCTTATCACATTTTAAAATTTCGTCTGCAAACTCTTTCCATTTCGGACAGTCGAAAATTTGGCGTTTGGTAAAGGGTTAATATCGGAAAGAAAGGGTGGTATTGCTCTTAGGTTAGGATGTAATACAGAAAGACAGATTTTGCATAACAATACCTCTGTTTTCAATCGCTAAACCCTTTTCTTTTGACGAATACCTTGCAATTGGAAACAATTCACTTCGAACAAGTTACCAAAGGGACACATAAAGTCGGAGAGTAACTGAACAATTGTAAATGTGACATTGTAATTATATGACAAAAGAGATTATATTCATCTTATACATTGTTGATTTACATTGACAACTAGATGACATAGGCTACAAATACATTCGATCTCGTCCGTCAAAAGGAATAAGAATACCACAGTGGTTTCAGTGCAAGATGTTCGCTAAATAATTAATGATGCACTCATACAAATCAGGTACGATTTACCTTATATGTTGTTACCTGTATTTAAGCCCGAATACAGCAGACGAGTTCATAAAGAAATTATTCATTCCTTCTCTATCGTCAAAATGGTTTCTGCCAAATTTTCACAATTGGGATTGAATAAACGGGTTTTTAATTTGTTAGGATGGTTTAAAACCAAGTTTAAAAACTGAAAAAGAATCAGAAACAATTCCTTTTTAATACAAAGATATGTATCAAACAAGTTTCATCAATAAGATACTTGAAACCCCTATTACATCTTCTGTTACTATGGTATCTATCAAGTCTCATGGTAAAGATTTGCTAATAGTTTATAAAAGTTGTCCGCATGGTACGCATGGTACGCATTTTTACAATTCCTCATGTAGTAATGGGAGGTGTACACCGTTGACATTATGTATTAATGATATGATATGAATAATTTCATAACATTGCCGTCGATTTTAACCCTTATAATGCCCGAACCAACAATATGCTTATGCATACAGGTTAGATCCAGGCCAGCCGCCAACTAAATATCGTTATTGTTTGGTAATTGGTTAAGAGTAAGTAGGATAATCTTTTAGAAATCGTCATAACAAAGGAGAATTATATTGTACGAGTATCTATGTTGTAAAGGAACGGAGCAGCGACATTGACCAGGGCTCGGCGGCCAACCGACGGATGATAAATGAAAGAAGATGTGTACAGAAAACAGCACTGCTGAGTTTGATGACAATTATGATATAACAACTGTTGTGATTGTGGGATATTTGAAGGATCATTGCAGAGATCGGTATACGTAAAGTGCATCCACTCGCTAATTCTCAATCTGTCATTGTGTGCTTCTGTCATGTCTCCCATAAAATCCCGATGACAAATTATGTATCGAGTGTTACACTAATTGATCTGAACATCATTTGAATGAGACTTGATGTTGTCCTTGTTTTAAACGATGCAACTTTACAACCATTAGTTTGAATGTGTTTCATTTGAGAAGCGAACTTGGCTCTGTGTTGGTCTTTTGATAGACGGTCACGTAAGAAGGAGGGGTCTGCATTTCGAGAGTCATGGGCCCGTTTTACTAAACAGTTTACGCTTTAGATTTGCGTAAGTCTAAAACAACAAGTCCTTTTATTTCAATATTTGGCAAAGCAATATTGCAAAGTAACACATCATTGGAATCGTCTCTCCGAGACGCTTCCAATGACGTGTTACATTGCAATATTGTACTTTCATTGAAGATATTATCCATGTTAATCAATTATGACTTACGAAAACATTTTCCGTAAACTGTTTAGTAAAACGGGCCCCTGGACACTTGGACGTATCACTAAGATATAGCATTCAGTTGTTGTTTTACTAAGTATGTTTTAATAATGACATACGCTTGGATTTATGCAACATTGTATAGGGTTCTTAATCCTTATAAACATAGTTACCGCATATCGTCTCAAGATTCACAAACTTCTAATAACGCTTCATTACTCAACAGACGGCAATGCTTTGGTAAACAACTCTCTGTCGGTAAAAACTAAACCGTTTTCGTTACGAGAGAAGTCAAGCCATTACAATACATTATTTGTAACGTCATTCTATGAATCGTACATCTGCAAAGTCGTGATTGTTTTTATCTTTGTAAAGAAATGTTTTCACATAAAATGAAGTAGAATACCGTGTTTGGACGCTGGGTCATTGGTCTGGGTTCATGATTCAAAGGAAGTGTCGAGCTTTGTTGCCATTTCATTATTTGTGCCAATCTTTTCGTCAAACCGAAATTTGCTACTCTGAGTATCTTTCCTCAACAAAATTAAGCAGATATCTAAGGTTTTTGAAAGCAGACAACACAAAAATCTGTTTTTGGAGATTACTTAGCACTCTAAAGGTTAGAGAAACTATGTTATGTTTCCGCAACATTTAGAAAATTACATCGCCAACGAAGTGTCGGTTTGATTTTTCGTGCGAAATACAACATGACTCTTACAAGGGATACCTTGCCCATAGCCTGGGTTCTCAGCCCGTGCGAACTAAGAGTTTACGAAGAAACTCAATAAGCCAATCGATAAGCGTAGTCATTTTACTTTTTGGACTAATAGTCTATCAGCCAGGAAGGTTGGGGTGTACCAATTGGGGGACAAAGCAACACCTATCTTACTTGATTGTATACTTATTATAAAGAAACAAAATGTATAATGACAATCTCAGTTGGGCAGCTATAAGTTATCATTGAGCTGTTTCTATGGCAACCGTCAGTCTTTTAACTGATTTTCTAGTTTAACTGTATAATTCGCAAATATTTCTTCAAAATTGGCTCTAAATAAAAAAGTTTGGTGTAAAAATGGGAAGTATGATTATTACCTAGTATCTGCATTAAAATATGCAAGTTATTACATTTGCATATCTATGAATATTAAAAAGATTGCAAAAAAAAAGTTTCTAAAAACTAGCCCACCTCCAAAATACTGCATGCAATATTTGCGGTTCAATTTCTCCCAGACAAATGGAAATTGGTGAGTATTATCTTGTTTGTTTCAAAGATTAAAGATATTTTGGTATGCTGTTAGTTAATAATATGGTTATACAAATAGAAATCATTTCCTTTCCCTTGGAAATGGAAAGAAGAGTAGTAATCGGACAATCAAAATCTCGGATAAAAACTATAAAAGTTGCCTATTACTTTTATAAGAGACATGAAATCTTGAAATTGGTATACAGCAACATAACAACTGCAGGTTATAATAGTATTATAGCTGTTGATTATGCTTATTAAAACCAATCTTTCTCATTTCCTTACCTAGTACTTACCATTTTCTTCTCCATTTTGTAGGATAGACGTTAAACCATTCATAACGGAAAAACAATCAGACAAAAATAATGAAGAACCGATACCACCTTAGAATTGTTTCCACCTATATGTATCAATCATTATGTACATGAGCCTTCTAACAATTAACTTAGTTCTCTCAAAGATATGCTGTCTTAGCAGTCCCTTCTAGATACTGCCAAAAGTCGAAGACACAAAGCAATTCTTCACATTGCTGACGCTATTTCAGAAAACTCGATTTCAAAAGATCGTGTAAATTATCACAGAAATTGCACAAGTTAATCTTCAAACGGGACCTTGAATTATTATACAAAATCATATAAGGTATTATTGCTTCAAGCTGGCACAAGCGCTTCTTTTGAACGTCAAACCAGAAAGCAAACTGGATTACAGTCTCCCTATTCATCTAGAGTAAGTATATAGCCCCGTATGCATCATATATCAGACAACAAGCACGTATCAAAAGGGCAGTGATACCAGAGAGGTACTGGTGAAATATGGTGATCTAAGAGCAGACGAGACACTGAGAAATAAAGCCATAGAAAATAATGACAACAGAATGAAAGTGTTGCTTTCAATAGAATTGGTTGCTGCTGAAGGTAATTATCATCGTTCATGTTACCGAAGTTACACTCGACATGTGAAACAAAACAAGGGAGAACCAGAATCAGCTGAGTTGAATGAAGAAGATTTCCAGAACCAGTTTTCAACAAATGCGAAGAAGACTGCTTACACTGAAAATGAGTTAAAAGAAAGTATGAAGTCATCTAAGAGCAACGATGGAGTTTCTGAACTAAGAAGCTCAACAAGAACACATAAGGTTAACAAAAGTTAAAACAGACTTCAAGGATAGCCTAAACTGTACTAAAGATATGGAATCTCATATGACCAAATAGAAGAAACTGACACAGCACTTTGCTTAGACAAACTCATTAGATATCAAGACACTGTACCTTTACCCAAATGTATCCATCAAAATGTTCAAATGACATTAGCCTGGAACAATATAGACATATTTGAAGAGACATTGCGTGGGAAAAAAAATCCCGTAGAGCAAATGGAATTATGGTTCAAAAGAAGAACTGTAGTCCTTTCATGTTAATAATCAAAGGTTGCCATGTGGTGAAAAGCAGGAAAGATCGATCACGCCGGCATTACCTGCTATACCTGAATACTATGCTGAAGAACCAGTTGGTCCTCCACCTAGAAAAAAGTACATTGTTTTGAATGAAACTGATGTTATTGATGAGTGCTTCAGAAAAGATATTCTGTGGGTGCTCAGTAGACTACATTGCTCTTCTAGTTTAGTTAGTTTACCATAGTTTACCATATTTGTTTGACATCGATTGTGAAGGAATCTTAAAGCTTGTTCAAAGCCACTCTCGATGATGACTTCCTGGACACTTAACCAGTACACGTGCCGGATTGTGGGTTAGTCACGGATATTTTCTCCCCGCCTTTGGGGGATTTGAACCCCGTACCCTCGGTACTAGAGGTCGATGCTGTACCTCTGCACTACTACTAAAAATTAAACAGCTGGACAGGTCTCAATATTCTTACTAAGGACAATGTCCAAATAGAGTCAGGCAACATTGGTTACGTGCCAACAATTAATTCCCAATCAACTCAGCTCTAATATATTCATGAAGTACTGAAATTGTCACTTTAAACTATGCATTTACTAGAGTTGCCAAATATCGCTGTTGTTTTTTACCAAGCTTTATATGCCAAAGCTATAGACAAGCACAGTGATTTATCAAAAATGTAGTACCTAGAATAGGGGTGTTCCATACTATTTGTACTTTCCTCGGAGTCATTGGAAAGCGGTTTGTAGACGCTGGGTTGAAAGACCGATGAAAAGAGTCGGGAGTTGTAGAAGTAGGTTCATTAAATGGCATGTTGCAAGACAAAATGTATAATCGAGCTGTTAGCTTTCACAAGCTGTTGTTTGAAGCTTTTCTACAGATTGCATGGTAAGATTTTAATGCAAGCTGTATAAGAGAAGATGAATGTTTGAAAAATAGAGTATATGAACTGATTTTGAAAGTCAATGAAAATCAGTGTATGCGGAGATGCTTTCGCTAAGGGACTGGGAGCAAAAGATTTTTCAGATACATTAGAAAAACTGCAGCAATATCCTCTATCACTTAGAAATAATGGAGACCTATCTGCTTTCTGGATGATATATTGACTTCATACAACTGATTCTGAATTTGGTGAGAGCATCAAGAGAAGGTAACTGGAAGTTGGACTTATAGCTATTCATGGTCTTATTCCATGGTGCTTCGCATATTACAACATAAACTATGCCCGCTATTTCTCAACTTACATTGCAGAGATGTCTCATTTGCCTGTTAAAAACCCCCATGTTCAAGTTTACGCGACAAGGATGCTTTTCTATACAAGTAGAAAAAGCAAACGCTTTTTGGAAAAATTCCAGTTGACCAAACAGTGGAAGAATCACATAAATCACAGGCACAAGATGTGAATAAATAGGTGAGCTTTGGTCTTCTCAAGAAGAAGCTGATACTATATTATTGCTACATGCTAAGCACGCATTGTTAAACGGATTTAGCACCGTGAAAGTTGTCTCAGAAGAAAAAGATGTAACAGTTGTATTGTTTGCTCATTTATCAGCTACATGTATCCAGTAGAAAAGGAGCTCTCATACATGGACAAAGTACATTGATTATTAAAAAGTCAGTCGGCCATGCAGTTTATATAGCGATGCCAGGTTTATATTCTTTCACAGGCTGTGACACATTCAGTGCATTTGCAGGTCGTGGAAAAGTAGCTGCCTTTAAACATATGAAAGCAGTGGGTGGTTTTCAAGATACATTTGTATTTTCCAACAACTTTGTACCAATTGGCAACTGTCTGATGTATTATACAAAAGACTCGAGGAGTTAACATGCGTCCTCTATTCATCAAGAACGCACATAACTGAAGTTAATGAGCGAAGGTACCACATTTTCTGTGCTAGAACGGGTAAAAATGAATCATGGCAGTTACCAACCCATGCATCTTCCCTTAAGATGCATTCTGTGAGGACAAACTACCAGTGTGCGATATGGAGACGTTGTTTTGAGCGAGTGTTGAGACTGTGTTGAGACTGATGAATCAGGCAGTGAAGCTGAATAAATGTTTATCCAATCAGTAATAACAGATGGACATTGAATGTATACGATAGTGATGCATACGGATACTTAAAGAGCGCAGTAGATGGTGACTTTAGCAACAGACAGTTCCATATCCACGTCCATGTTCATCCAATTTAACTTGTTTTATGTCTGTATGCTGCCTTTTGACTATTGGTGATTGTCTTGTTAGTGCATGCTCTGTCTTATTGGTCTTGTGGGAGTAAATAAGAATGTGCTTTTTGTCTGCTTCTTGGTTTGATATTAATACTTTATGTGGCAGGTCCCGCTCCATTCTTCCTTCTTGGACTTGATTTACAACTTCGACAATACACCCAAGTGTAATGAAATATTTCTTTGTTTGTTTTTTTTTTCATTAAAAATAAGCTCAGATAATTGTATTTGACATAAAAAATCTGCCTACATGTGGTATAAACATGTACAAGTTCTAAAATATGTTTTGGATATTACAGGAATTAATGCTACTGTTTTGTTAACTTGCTAATGTTGCTACGGCGTACGCGAAATGAGTCCCTTTAATTGCCAAATAATAAGTCCCTTTAATGGCTAAATTGTATTGAATCGTATAATTCTAATATTAGAATAGAGTTTTTTGTTCCTAAATTGATATTCTATGTTCATGTCAGTGCAGTGTTGTTTAATTCATTTATTAAAGCTATATTTTTCAAAATATGAACACACATATATGAAGCAATCAGTCTCAAGGGATCAAACTTAGTCTTTCCATTAGCAAAATAATGTCATGTACCTAATATAATTGTGTTTTTTTTCATCATGTATTAAAGACAAAAGTGTTTTGTGCCATTTGATAATATATAAAGTTATACAGACTCGGTTTTAATGTGTTTTTTCTTGGTTTGGTATATCCATAACTTAAAAATATATGAACATTATGCTTATTGATGCCCCATCTTCAAAGGAGAAAAAAATACCAAAAGCTGCCAGTACCAGACTGTTATCAACCATTTTCATATGCTAAAGGCATGTATCTTCCAAAAATATAGGTGTTGCTTTGCCCCCATGACTGGTACACCCCACCTCAATTTTGGGTACTTGGCTGAAGGGCTATAAAGGTGCGATAGCACCTTAGTCCATTGAATTTACATACCACATTTTGAGGGTCGGTAATTTATCGATACATGAACAGCGGTCTGATCCCAATTACTCATTAAACATCCGCCTTCACTGTGAAGACTCATACCTTCTTGGAACTACTCGCTTTGTTTTGCTTTATATTTTTATAATTGTTGCCTTATGAGAAATCATAAAATGTCCAGATGTTCGAAAAAAAGATTATCGTTCAGTCTCTGTTCACAGAAATAATAATTATAGTAATGGTGGTAAAAGGAGCAGCTGTTTTCCTCGAGATGTTGCCCAAAGACGTTTTCAAATGTAACCTCAATCATCTTGCTTAAATCGCACCTTAGTCCTTCAGCGCTATCAGCGCTCTGATTTTAATAGAAAAAGACAAGTTTCTTCAAAACTTCATAAGCTTATTATTGATATTGTATATCTAGTTTGACCTTCTGTAGAGAATTTATGTTTTCTTGGAGTAAAAATGAAGTAATGTTAAGCCGTTATTCCCGCATGATCGATTGTGAATAAAGTTACGCAACCATATGTAATATTGTTCGAACTCCTTGACTTTGACATAGGAAGTACTGTATTGTAGCCTACAACACTTCGATTCCAAACTGACATTCTCATATCCAGTTAACTTAAAACTATTTATGTGTATATCTTGTCATTGTTTCATTTCGATGGCTTTAAAAGAATAATGTGTTTTTTCTTTTGACTTATTCAAACTGTTAACAATAATCTAATCTTACTTTACAAACTTACATTTTATCGGTAGAAGTCAATCGTTACTTAAAAGTTGAAAACCCTATCTGTGAGATAGTCCTGTTAACCCTTTGCCAAACGCCAACTTTTTTTATTATCTCGAATTGAAAGAGTTTGCAGACGATATTTCAAAATGTGATAAAATTGAAAAATAATCATCTGATAGGGCAGAAAACATTGTGGGAAAAGGAGAATTTGCTCGTTAAGAGCAATTACTTCCTTTACCACAATGTTTTACGGAGTCGTCTGCAACAAACTGGCTTAATGTCGTTATTGTTTGGTAAAGGGTTAAGGGGGTCTTGTGGAGAGGCATTTTAAGGATATACGCATGGTTTTATGCAATATTGTATAGGGTTCATAATCCATATAAGGTCACTTACATCATAGTGTTTTAGGGCTTATAAACTTCTTATAACGCTCCATTACTCAACAAAAGGAAGTGCTTTTGTAAACATCCACAGTCGAAAACCGTTTCATGATAGAAGAACTCAAATGTTTACGTTGCACCGTTTTTTACTGTCATTCCATAGCACAATCGTTACTATGTAAAAAGGTTACTCTCTTGTTCAAAACATGTACAGTGTATGTAAAATTTGAATTATAGGCCTGAGGTCGGAACTATTGAAGTAAACATGTATGTTGTATTGTACGTAAAACCGTACCATTGCCAATTTCCAATTAGTTTTCATTTTTGTAAAGAAACATGTTTTAAGATACATATAATTCCGGGACCGGGTCCAGAGGCGTGTGTCTGGGTCTAGGAGCCTAGGGTAGCTTTGTTGTTATCTTGTCATACATGCGCATTGCTTCGTAAACTAAAAACCATTAGAATTCCATAAGCGTATTCAAACTCAAGGATAAGCCCTAGTGTGGGTATACACTCGAATCCCGGTTCTGTAAAGTCGGTGGGACCAGTACAGCAGATGACTTTAGTTGACTTGCCACTAATGGGCGAATAAATCAAAGCTGTTTCAAGGACAGGTGAATCAGAAACGAAACAACAAAAAACTGTTACCCACAATAGGTTCTATTTTGTTTATATGGGATATAACAGTTTGTCAAGAATAAAAATCCAAGTTATGTTACGGTTTTCCGGGCTCACTAGTACTTATCTAGGGCCCTGTAGTATCTTGCCAAAGGAATCTTTCACGAAACCCGACGTGAGTGGTAGTACTTTGCTGATGCCATCTCATCCCTTTCATAAACAATAACGGCATTTGACCACTTTGTTGCAGACAACTTAAGAAAACATTGTGGGAAAAGGAGAAATTGCTCGTGACGAGCCGTACCGTTATACTAAACAGTTTAAGCTTAAGATTTGCGTAAGTCTAAAACAACATTTCCTCTTATTTCAATATTGGGTGCAGCAATATTGCAAAGTAACACATCATTGGAATCGTCTCTCCGAGACGCTTCCAATGACGTGTCACATTGCAATATTGTACTTACATTGAAGATACTATCCATGTGTATCAGTTATGACTTACGCAAATATTTTCCGTAACCTGTTTAGTAAAACAGACCCCTGGTATTTGTTCAGTAATTTATTTGTACTCATAATCCTTCATGTCCCTTTAATTAAGAATATGACTAAGTGATAATCTACTCCTTCTCACCTTTTACCTTTATGACCATTTGTTGTTTATATGTTTCATATGGACCAGTCACTTTTTCGCATTTATACCCCATGTAGGGAAAATGGCGAAAAAGGTGTACATGTATACAATTATCTCACTTTTGATACTTGTGTACAACTACGTATTTCAGGGTATTCTTTGTACTGTGATTAACCACGCATTGTGAAATATCGCTACTATTTTTGACTTTATGTAACCACCAACCACCCAAATCAAACACTTTATAAAAAACTTGTGAGAAGAACATGTTTATGAATATAATGTCATTTTTTATTATGTTATGCGGCACTGATTGTCACAAAGTCAAACCCGGATATTGCTTATAGACGATCAACCAGGATAAATGACTTTGCTATGGTAAGCTAAACCCTACCGAAGCATGACTTTAACGTTTAACTCATGTTTAACCTTGTCTTCAGGATACAGTATCATGGAATTGACTCTGCTAAATGGTTACAGCTTCCTTTTCCTCAGCCCTTAACTCTCTTTTAATGTTTATGACTGTTACAAAAGGAGCAATTGCTTGTAACAAAACTATAAGTATATGCATATGCAGTTACATACTATCAATAACTATATGCACAATTTCAATTTTATCTTCAATAAACCATTTTTAAAAGCCCATCCTTATGAGAAAATACCAAGAAAGAATTAGGGTGTGTACTTTAAAACTGTAAACAATTTGAAATGAGGATAATTGGGTGAAATCATGCATAAAAAGACTAAATCATTGCGACACATATAGTTATTTGTGCGAATGACATTAACTTTGTCTACTTAGATGGGTCCTCGAAACACTTCCATAGCTGTTCAAATACATAATTGTCGGGCAACCGAAAGTAATACCTACAGCAACACAATATTACAAAATATGTAATAATACCAAACTGAAATGTTGTTACATGTATGAAGGGCTGACTCATAAATTTGAAACGTGTTCAAACTCCAAACTTCTAATATTTCCAGGAATATCAAAAGTTACATCTATATTACTCATACGTTGTAGTGTGTCTATGTGCTCCGACTCGATAATGATCCGCGGGTTGTTACAAACATCTCCTAATGTGGCTGTATACTTGATGGAGTATTTGATTATGAAAGAAAGAGGAAAACAGATCATTCTGTAGTTTCGATGTAAAAGTAAAAATAGTTATGACAAACCGAGCATACATTTCACGGATGTATGAGTTAACGTTACAAGAAGTCATCCATGCAGAACATATATTCAACGTAACACAGGATAATCCAGTAACTGGGATTTGAACCCGACCATCCCACGGAGGATCCTATCAGCGACGAAATATGTCGATATGAACACCATACCGTGTCTGCGTGAGTTCGACTCCTGATACCCGTGGATTTTAATTCTCATTAGAGCTAGACCCTCGGCTGTAGGAAAGAATACCAATTACTCTACCTAGTTTTAACTATACCGTATTAGTACCTGGACTTGTGACTTTAATTTAAAGGTTTTGAGCCGGGCTTCACTATATAACTGACGTACTGTTCATGCAATATTAAGTTTCATAAGAAGTGTTGCACTAACGGCACGTATTTATTCATTCAGCTGAAGAAAATATAACTATTTTGTTTAACCCTTTACCAAACGCTGAATTCTAATTCTTGACAGTCCCAAATTGATAGAGTTTGAAGATGACATTTCAAATTATGATGAAATTGAAAAACAATCTTCAGATAGGGTAGACACCTTTGTGGGAATAGGAGATATTGCTCGTTAAGATTCGTTCACAGAAAGACAAATATGTCATAAAGGAGAGTAACTCGTACAAAAGAAAAACTTCGGTAATGATCATGTTTACTCCCCTTTATATCGTAGCAATTGTCAATTTGCGTTTTTTAATTTGGAACTCCAGCTTACCACAATGAATCAAACTGTTATTGCATCACACTCGTGGAATGGAAGCTCTTCGTCCTGGTCATCTGCAAGCGAATCTAAGGAAATAAAGATTTGATCGTCCAATTAAAAGCAATTTAACAAATCATTCTCGTTTACCTTGTAATAAGTGGTCAACCCTTCTCTTGATCAATTCAAACAGTTTTATCTCTTAAAATGCTGGGCTATTTTCTAAAGTTATAATTTTGTGTCGTATGCTTTCCAAAAACCTTAAATATCTGCTTAATTTTGATGAGGAAAGATACTTAGAATATCAAACAGACTAGATCACAGTCCAGCCGCCATTTTACTTGGCGACTGGCCTGGATCTTACCTGTTTGCATAAGCAGGAAATCGGTTCCAGCACTATAAGGGTTAACACTTCTTAATCTATTGTTAAAACAATCGATTTCTACTTCAATCAAAGCTTGATAACTTATCAAGATTTAAAGGAGTAAATAATTTTGCATACCTTGAGAACGTTCCTTGCTGCTGATTTTATCTTTAGATCGATCGCAGAATCGAATATGACGAAATTGGTTTTAAACTTAGTAACTCGATGTGTAATATCTGATTAATGTGAGTTTATAAACCGTTTTGGCAAAATGAGTAATTGCTCATAACGAACATTCATCATTTTGTTACGATGGTCTCTGTCTTACATGAAAACGATATACTAATGTCCTTATTTTTCTTTTTTTGTCATCCATTAATTTGTCTTCCGACCTTGCTTTAAAATGTTATCTGTGATAAATTCTCTTATGGGGGGAATGATTAACACAGACACCGTCAACTCCTTATGACAAAGTTATTCAAAGATCGGCCCAGATAATAAGGACGTTCAAGTGTCAATATGCCCTGAGATACACGATTGTTTGTAACCCTTCACAAACTGTAGCGTAAGTATGAACCAAGGTACCAGCAATATGACGTTTGCTCGCACTTTGTCTCTCGAACCCAGATAAGCACACCACTAAAACATAACATGTCGTAAATGACGGAAGTCGGGTTATGTCAATATTGTAAACGTACACCTAACACTGGCAATGATGGACGTGCGTTTGTATTTCTACCTTCTGGCATGGAGTCTTCTTAACATTGGCGGTAAGTTTGGCATTGATATGTTAAATGTTAAATTATTTATCAATAGGCATGCTAGTATTGATATCTATTTTCAATATTTCAGAGAGGAAGTTTGCGACACTAAAATTGTTTCAAATAATTTAGCTGGAAACGAGCTATTATTGCATAGAAAGGCGGTGGTTTCACGATGAAATATAATTGCAAGTTGAAGAACTCTGTCAGAAGATTCACGTTAAGCATCTAAATAAAAGTACGAACCATAAAGTCCAATTTATAAAAAGACAAATGACGATAAAAGAACTTGCAAATGAATATATTCTCTACCATATTTTGTAGAAACCATTGTATCATAAGGAGTGTCCTTTCACCACAATGTTTCTAGATCCTGCTACAACAGGTGCACAAAAGGCAGTAATTATGAAGTTTAACTCTTTACCACATCACGACTTTCAATTTCTTTTTAAATGAAGCAGACGACTTCGGGGAAGCCTTATAAACATGTGAAAAAACCCCGTTCAGTTCTGCTGTTGGATATGTAGAAAGATCAAAGAAGCATTGTGGCAAAAGTAGAGTTTGCTTGAGACAAGCAATTTCTCCTTGTGCCGCAATGCTTGTTGAAAGCCGTCTGCTGCAAGATGCAAAAATGTGTCGTTAATTTACAATGTGATAAAGGATTAAATCTTACACTGAAGACGTTCGGGCCATTTGCAGTAGCTATTAACCCTTTCCCAAACAACAAATTTTCGACTGTCCCAAATTGAAAGAATTTGCAGACGACATTTCAAAATGTGATGAAATTGGAAAATTATCTTCTGATGGGGCAGAAAACATTGTGGAAAAATGAAAAGTTGCTCGTTTCGAGCAGTTTCTCCTTTTCCCACACTGTTTTCCAAAATCTTCTGCAACAAACATGTCAAATGTCGTTATTGTTTGGAAAATGGTTAATGGCCGTAAAGGTTTTTCTTTTGCACAATTGTTTCAACGTAAATCAAGTACATGACCAGGTAGAATGAAGGAATGAAGTTCATATCATGCATTACTGTACTTCGGTAAGAATAAAAATGTGACCGAAATCGCCTCCATGATGAAAATGTATCATAATTATTTTTTCATTGAAGACGACTTGAAATATCTTGCTGGACAACGAAATATTGAAACATTGTGATAGAATGGTTTGAGGGTGGAACTGTATATGCATGATTTCGAGAATATTTACAACTGTATTGTCATTTTGGTATCTTTATATGGTTATGTTTTTGTAGGAAATCATTGGTAGCATGTGAAATATTGTGTTTCGTTCTTTTTGATATAGATGTGAAACGTACGAAAGGGCCTACATGCTTACTACCAGAGGACGATATTTCTCGAAAGTACATGTGCCATAAAGTAACATGTAGAAAAGAGTATGTGGTCGCCATTTTTGAGACGGCAGCGGGTCTCAAACCCGATATCGAGTCTCTCCAGGAGCATGGCCCAGTCTGTATGGGTGAGACTGGCGTTTTTATATACGATTCGTTACGCTGTTTCTGGAGGAGGAACTGTACATTAATGTTTCCATTAGGACGCATGATAACTAGTAATGGCGGCGATCTACGGGCCTTCACGAATGGATACGGACAAAGGGCACAACCCAGCTATAAGTGCTACGATAAAGAACCAGACTTCGCCTGTATTATCAATACCATGTGTATCAAGAAAAGGGGTAATGACATTTTGAATCTTTGAATTTCGTTCTCAAAGGATAACTATAACGATTCTTGCATAGTGCTATCTAAGAACTTTCTAGAAGTTATACATCTTTTAATATAGTTGAACCTGAATATCTGCTACGTCAGGGGTTTAGTATTGTGTCTTCTGTACCGACCCTAACCTAGGAGAAGAGTGAAAATGAAAAAAAAAACAATAAAATTGACCTATGTCCCTTCGTAAACAGAATATACATTACTGTGGAATTTCTATCTTTGCCAATATATTTGAAATTACATTGCCCATATCCGTAAAGTATTATGGATGGTGTCAGAGTTAACGATGATACATAATTGTTTGAATTTGTTTGATAAAGACAATTAATCAGACCTTGATTCAGTTAATAATATGTACCATCTTCCATTGTAGGCTGTCTACTGACATGATATACCCAATTATACAACTCAGATTGTTTTGGTAATTGAATGCATGTAATAATGACAAAACTATGGATGACATAAATGCGTCCTCTCACAATGATATAGTTTATGTATATTGCTTTTCTTATGACATCATATAAATCAACAAAAACACATACATGTGTACATGTCTGGTGTATTCTGTAGAAATTGACGATGTAAGTACGGATAAGAAAGTACGGTTTGCCCCATATTGGATTCAAAGCGCTGATAGCGCTGAAGGACTACGGTGCGTTTACAGCAAGATGATTGAGGATACATTTGAACATTTCTTTGGGCAACATCTCGAGAAACAGCTGCTCCTTTTACCACCATTACTATAATTATTATTTCTGTGAACAGAGACAATTTTTCAAATATCTGGACATTTTACGATATCCCATTAGTCAACAGTTATAATAATATACATTCTACATTCCTAGTTCCAAGAAGGTATAAGTCCGCACAGTGATAGGTCAGACCACTGTTTGTGTATCGATAAAGTACCGTCCCTCAAAAAATGGTATGTAAATTCAATGACGCACCCTTAGTCCAAAAATGTTTGTGTCCTCCCCCCACCCTGCCCCATATCCAGACTGGGGGAGGGCAGAGTATACATTGACCCCCCCCCCTCACAATATTTACAATGGCAAATGAAGATATTTGAAAAGAAAAATGAAAGAAACGAAATTTAACAGCAGAATAAAAATAAATGTGTAATTTTGTGCTTTATCTAATACCAATTCGTCTTTTGTTACGAACAATAACCAAAATCTTTTTGATGTCATCATCGCAAATGGCAATCTGAACACATCGGGTTGATCCAATGAAAACTCAGCTCACAAAATTATCCGGGAAGTTTTAATTGACGAAAACAACGGTGTAAAACGTGTTCTTAGGAGTCAGACTCAATATTGTATTCAACTATTAGCTAAAGTTTGAAGAATAATTTAATTCTTTGAATGTATATTATAATTGAATCCGTGGCTGTGACAGCTTGGTCGCTACCGTGGTTGTGACAGCCTGGTCGCTGCCGCTTCTTGTTAGATCAATACAATTGATTTACGCGTGAGATCGATACCTGGCGTATCCTTTTTTTTCTTTTTTTTATTAGACATACACATTTTCATACGCTTTCTTTTAATTCTTATAATGTTATTGAATTTGTAAATGCATGAATAGTCATGAACAAGTTTAGGAACATTTATTCTTAGACCGGTCCTCATCTGAAGTTGCCCCCTCCCCAATGTTGAAAATGCTCCTACGCCTATGCATTAATAACTACTTCATTAAATAAAGCGTTTAAACTCAACACATAAATACCCCTGTACATATATTCTGCAGAAATATACGATGCAGCAAGTCTCAAACGGTGCCAACATCCATCGAAGATTAAAAGGAGGAAAGGGATCATCCGCAGTCACGACCACTACCCCTGGAACTACGAACAGACAAAACCCCCCAAAATAATACGACTCAAGAGAAAAATCGGCACCTCTAAAATCCTTCATGTTGGCGTGTATGACCTTGACATTCGTGATGACGACAACATTACCATGACAACTGCAATCCGGACAGCCACGTTAAACAGTTCCGGTTTTACGATGAATGACCGACAGGTCGGGGATCTTACGAGTGTTTTAACGTTCAACCATACCGATCAATACGTACAGTTCTCTCTGTCCGCAAAGTCCTTTGTACACTCGAGGGGATTCGTTATTTGTTTCAAAGAATCTAAGATAGGTAAGATTTGTCCTCAAGTAATCCCAGTATGTCCAAATGGTTTCCATTACTACACCCGTACATAGTTCTCCGACTGACTGAATGAATGCCGATTGTTTTACTCGCATTGACCAGTCTTTATGGGAAGTATGACTACCTTCATTGATTAAGACGAACATCATAAATTAGATACTGATGACTTGATGCCAAATCATTATAAAAGGCTAATCTTTAGCTGTCGGAGTATGGCCATCGGTCGCACGCACGGTTAACCATACAGTAACATATATAAAGATTCCTTTGCAACTCAAGTTATAAAACGAAAAGCCGACCGAAGACAAGCCCTTTTCTCAATAGTAATGATTTGGTTGTAACAGCTTTCGGTGGACCTGAGAACATATGAGGTTTACCCATAGAATATCAGGAGCGACAGTATTGCATAACACTGTGTTGAAGCGAATCGCGTAACTTCTGACATGACAGTGGACGTTAATCCTTATACAAATTCTTATCTCGAATCTGCTGTAGAAATAATTTAACTAAGGAAGGAGGACAATGGCTTCAAACCATTATAAAATTCCAACGTATGTTTACGTCCATAAGTTTGTACTAGTCCAATGTTATTCAATATGATAAAAATATTCCTCCGCGTATTATTACTACCGATGATAAACGATTACACACATTTTGGTTTTATCTTTAAGATATTTTTTATTGCAGTAAGCACATCAATAACAGTCATTTAACAACATCGGAAGAAAAATGTTTCTCAGTTGTCTCTATAAAAATCACAGAAATGTCTGGACCAGGTAGTGACTGTCTTGTCTGTACTCGTACCGACACCTTGGTGTGGTGACGTCATAAGTATCGTCTGCTCTGTTTCTTCTAGTTCGGATAAAATGGATCGGGCAGTAGTCTGAACCTGGAAATGAAAGAAAAGGATATCATAAGATTATGAATAAACGAAAGAACCATGAAATCCTTTTACCACACCACGTAGTCATTATATGGACAAATATATTGTTTAAGATTGTATTCCAAATGATTATGCGTTCCGTTAAGTACCGATAGGTAAGTGGGGATTTTATGTAAAAAAAAAAGTAATGTAAAAAATATTTCCACCCACCTGATTCAACTTCTTGTCGGATATCTGTTTCAATATCTGTTGTACCCCTTCATTGACAGACAGACGGATGGACAGTTGAAGACATCGAGCTATGTTACCATCGAGACTGGACATCAGGGATTGTTGACTGAGTGAGGCAATCTGCTTGTCTGAAAATGGATTAAACATTCATGAGATATTTTGAATATTCCAATGTAATAATAGTAATAAGTTTCACTAGATATGTTGGTATCGTAATGTACCAATGTCAAACGGGCAAGTGTTGATCTACTTCATAAAAAAATATGGTTGTTGATTTAAATCATCTAAGTTGAAACTCTAGTTGAAGATTTATCAAAGCAAGAAATAAAAGGTATTGACTGGTTATCAATTTAAAAAAACGTTTTGCAATACTTACCAAGTAATTCCTTTTGTTTCTGGGCGAGATCCAGAACAATCATCTGATCCCTGAGTTTGGAGGCTACTGATGCTACGTCCATGATTGTTTCGAAAAATGTTGATAAATGAGGTAGTTATTCTTAAAAGTTTTATGATATGGAATGTGACGATGCTTAGCTGGTGGATATACTTCTCGGAATGAGGTAGCAAGTAAAGATTCACAACACTTTATATATTTACATGGCTATCATTGTTTGTGGTTTGCATTGATTAATTAATTCATAATTCCTACTGCCCCCAATTAATATTAGCTAATGAGTTTGATTGCTTTATGATCACTAGGTAGGATGACCGTTAAACATGAGATGATTTCATATTAAACGTAATCAAGGTGGTCTTTGATGTTAATGATTTGATTTAGCAGTTTGATGTTATTATAATCTAAAGGTACCATATTACTTTCTGTAATTATCCCAAAGAGGATACGTGTGAATTAAAATTCACGGGACTTATGTTTCGTTTGATACATGTTCTTTAAAATGCTACCTCTTTCGATCATAATTGGGGAGAAAACAACGCAATGTATAGTTTACTGCATTGTTGCAAAGTAATTGACAATTTGGGATCACGATTTCATTTAAAGTATTTTACCTTTTTTAATGCTTCCTTTATTTTGCGTTAACAATCATTGAGCTTTTGAGTTCTTGTCATAATTGTACAATTAAAAGGACCGTTGTCTTTTACGTCTGAAATGGTGCATGTGTCGATTGCATCTGTTGTTGTTCGTTATACAAACTGTTGCAAACAAATACCTGTATAGTGACCAGTAATAGAAGGCATCTGCAATACTGTATAATGGGATCATTATAGTAATGAATGACCCCAAAGAGAAAATCAGAAACAAGGAATAAATACCATCAACGTTTACTACTGTAGCTCTGTCAGTCCAACTATAGACCACACTCATTGTTGTAACTGCATTTATTCTCCTCTCCTGTTGGAGTCTTTTTATCATTATAACGGGTTGGTGTTCTCTTGTATTTTATTATTATCATCTTTTTAAAGTCACCGTATATTTTCTTTCCATTTAACAGCCGATAGGAGACACCCATGCAAAAGAGTTTTCAAAAAGGCAAACATCAGCACGATAGACCCAAGTAAGTACGGACAAGTCATCTAATGCTATCGACCTAAGCAATCTAGAAGAATGGTTTTAAGGATGGCCATTTTACCGAACAATAACGGCATTTGACTAGTGTGTTGCAATGTACATATATCTCATTATTGCATCAAATAAACAAACCAAACAATGAGATCTCTCGAACACAATCTGTAATTCACTGATCGATGATGATATATTAATAAACACATAAATTATGTTCACAACACCAATCTTCTTGCACCACTTTTGCTTCATTTGTGTGAATGCTTATATATTGTCGAAAGACACCAAACTCGTGTGTTAATGTGCTAAGCCAAGTAAGGTAGAATCCTCGGCATTCCGTAAGACAGCACGAGGACTAACGCTCATGAAGATCCAAATATAGACGTGACTTCAGATGAGCCCACGCAGAGGTAGCCGAGTAGTGAAGGTCGCTTCTCTATTCAATCGACGCCTTTATGTTAGTTCGGCAAAGAGCTTTACTGAGCTCCTGTCTGCTGACTAAAACGTCAATGAAGTTCTTACTATTGATTTCAGATTCGAAGACCTGCCTGAGAAATTCAAACGGGACAAAGACAAAGGAAAAATGCTGCTGTGTTGCAAATAATCATGACTTATGCAACGATGCAATTAAGTTAGCCATTGAGTTAACCAAACATAGACAGCAAATTGAACATCCATGATAATCTAGCTCTCTAGATATTTGGATGTAATCGAAACGTGGACCAATTTATCGTTTTGTCACAATGGTTTCTGTCACTTTCTAGAGACGTGTGCAGCGGTGAGGTATTGTGGGGTTTATGGATTGACACAATCTTAGAAACGGTGTCTGCTTGGATATGCCAAACTTGTTTGTGGGTTAACCCTTTCCCAAACAATAACGACATTTGACCACTTTGTTGCAGACGACTCCGGAAAACAGTGTGTGAAAAGGAGAAATTGCTCGTAACGAGCATTTTTTTCTTTTCCCACAATGTTTTCTGCCCTATCAGAAGGTTATTTTCCAATTTCATTACATTTTGAAATGTCATCTGCAAACTCTTTCAATTTGGAAGAGTCGAAAATTTGTTGGTTGGGAAAGGGTTAAAGGATGTCACAATGAATGTGTCCAGAACTATTTGTACAGTTAAGAAAAACAGCCTTGGTTCAGTTTCGTAATTTTCAAACTTTATTTGTAAATGAACCTCAAACTTAAAAAGCTGTTGCGAAGATCTCGATATTTCTACACCTGGATGACAACCCGTCTGTTTTTAATATCACCGTCAAGTAATGGTACTTAAACCTTACAGAACTGGAACTGACTTCATGCTTATGAAAACAGATAAGATCACAGGCCAGTCGCCAAGTAATTGACAACTGGCCTGTGATCTAACCTGTTTGATACTCTGATTATCTTTTGTCATTAAAATTAAGGAGACATTAAAGGTTTTGGAAGGTATACGATTTTGTTTTTCCCATGGAATCCGTTTTCCATGCAGAATTGTTGCTTTTTATTTTATTGTTCTGCATTGTAACAATATTGGTGCCAACAACCTATAAACGGTAGACTAGTTAAAGCTAGGTGTGTGTTGATTATTTGAGTAAGGTATGCTTATGTAGTATGTAAATAAAAGGTTTTTTTTTATAGTAAATGTCTGTTTAACTTGTTCAATTCTCAGCTATTCGATTTGATGGGATAACCTACAGTCTTTTGAAGATTTGTCAACACAAAAAATATGCCCCATAAAGACATTCAGTAGCTTGAAAAGAACATTGCGCTGTGCAGGTGAGATAAACCAGGACAATGAATAAATGCACCAGCCACTGTGACATAACTTAATGGCCAAGGAAAAGAGTGTAACGAACCGAGCAATTGAACCTCTTAGAAGGACAAACACATCAGTGAAAAACACTGTCATATACTGTGCGGCTGTGTTGTCTATATATATACCAACATGTTCTCTCAAACAATGCATTAGGTCCCTAATTTGCATAAACATTCAACGAACGTTACATAAATACCACTTCCGAGAAGACTCGTCCCGAGTCTTGGCCCTCGGGAAGTACGTTGGGAAAGCAACTCCGATTAAAGGAAATGTTTTTATCCAACCGCTGCCACCAATGTAAAGAACCGAGCAAATGAATCTCTCAAAGAGACAAACTCATCCGATCAGTGAAAAACAGTGTCATTCACTGAGCGGCTGTATTGTCTATCTATATATAATTTATACCAGCATGTTCTCTCAAACAATGCATTAAGATTCCTAAGAAATCATTAAGAGCCCGATCCTACGACACGATCATAAGAAACACACTTGAATAAGCGGCTTCAATTTGGGACCCACATAACATCGGGCAGTCAAACCAGATTGAGAAAGTTCAACGCAGGGCGGCAAGGTTCACCAAAAGGAATAACAGTGACAGACAACCTGGATACATCACACAGATGGTAAACAGCCTCCGCCAGTCACAGCAGCTGGTTCCCTGGAAGGATTTAAGGGGGTTTGAAGTAGCATCCTGGCTACTCAGTTCCAGTAGACATAGATGTGAAAGATTGGTAAGTCAAGGGTAGGTAATCAGAATTGTAGGTGATTTTACTTCTTGGTCAGTCAAGGGTATGCAATCCAATTGGTTTGTCAATTAAAGGGTAGGTAATCCAGGAGTTGGGTCAATCAAGGGTGGTTAATCCAATTTGACGCTCAGTAAAGTGTAGACAATTCGGAACACTGGTCAGTCAACAGTAGGCATTTCAGAAAATTGGTTTGTCAAGGTTAGCTTATCCGACAGGTTGGTCAGTCAAGGGTAAGAAATCCAGAAGGTGGGTTAGTCAAGGGTAGGTTCTATGATAGGACAGACAGTCAAGGGAAAGTTTCCAATGTTTTAAGCCAAAAGAAGGTAATCCAATTTGTAAGTCAATTGAAGGAAGGTAAACCAGAGGCTGGGTCAGTCAAAGGAAGTAATCAAATTAAGTCAAGGGTAAGGAATTCAATTGGTCAGGTAGTCAAGGGTAAGTAATCCAGTAGTTGGGTCAGTCAAGGAAAAGTAATAATTTTTTTTTCTGATTTCAGGATTGGTCAAGGATAATTTGATAGGTAAGTCAGTCAAAGTAAGGTTATCTGAATGGTTGGTCAGTAAAGGGTAGGATATCAGATAGAATGGTCAGTGAAGGTAATCCAACTAGTCATTCAATAAAGGGAATTTAATCCAATTTGTCTGTCAGTCAAGGGTAGATAATCACATTGGTCCTTTGGGAGGTGATCTGATCAAATGGTAAGTCAAACACATTTTATTTTGTAAGGTAAGCCAAAGGTAGGAAATCCAATGGGTTGGTCAGTCAAGGGTAGGTACAGTAATCCAATGGGTTGGTCAGTCAAGGGTAGGTAATCAGATGGGTTGGTCAGTCAAAGGTAGGTAATCAGATGGGTTGGTCAGTCAAGGGAAGGTAATCAGATGGGTTGGTCAGTCAAAGGTAGATAATCAGGCTAGTCATTTAGTCAAAGATAGGTAATCCAATGGGATGGTCAGTCAAGTGTAGATAATCCAATGGGTTGGTCAGTCAAGGTAGTTAATCCAATGGGATGGTCAGTCAAGGGTAGGTAATCCAATGGGTTGGTCAGTCAAGGTAGTCAATCCAATGGGTTGGTCAGTCAAGGGTAGGTAATCCAATGGGTTGGTCAGTAAACGGTAAGTAATCTGATGGGTTGGTCAGTAAGGGTAGGTAATCCAATTGGTTGGTCAGTCAAGGGTAGGAAATCCAAATGGTTGGTCAGTCAATGGAAGTTAATCCAATGAGTTGGTCAGTCAAGGGTAAGTAACCCAATGAGATGGTCAGTCAAGGGTAGGTAATCTGATGGGTTGGTCAGTCAAAGGTAGGTAATCTAATCGGTTGGTTAGTCAAGGTAGGTAATCCAATGGGTTGGTCAGTCAAGGGTAGGTAATCCAATGGGTTGGTCAGTCAAGAGTAGGTAATCTGATGGGTTGGTCAGCCAAGGGTAGGTTATCCGATGGGTTGGTCAGTCAAGGGTAGGTAATCCAATGGGTTGGTCAGTCAAGGGTAGGTAATCTATGGGTTGGTCAGTCAAGGGTAGGTTATCCGATGGGTTGGTCAGTCAAGGGTAGGTAGTCCGACAGGTTGGTACGCCAAGGGTATGTAACCCAATGGGTTGGTCAGTCAAAGGTAGGTAATCCAATGGGTTGGTCAGTCAAAGGTAGGTAATCCAATGGGTTGGTCAGTCAAGGGTAGGTAATCTGATGGGTTGGTCAGTCAAGGGTGTGTAATTCAATTGGTTGGTCGGTCAAGGGTAGGTTACCCAATATGTTGGTCAGTCAAAGGTAGGTAATCCAATGGGTTGGTCAGTCAAGGGTAGGTAATCTATGGGTTGGTCAGTCAAGGGTAGGTAGTCCGATAGATTGGTAAGCCAAGGGTATGTAACCCAATGGGTTGGTCAGTCAAAGGTAGGTAATCCAATGGGTTGGTCAGTCAAAGGTAGGTAATCCAATGGGTTGGTCAATCAAGGGTAGGTAATCCGATGGATTGGTCAGTCAAAGATTTGTAATCAAATGGGTAAGTCAGTCAAGGGTAGGTAATTCCGATGGGTTGGTCAGTCAAAGGTGGGTAATCAAATGGGTTGGTCGGTCAAGGCTAGGTAATCCGATGGGGTGGTCAGTCAAAGATTTGTAATCAAATGGGTAAGTCAGTCAATGGTAGGTTATTCCTATGGGTTGGTCAGTCAAAGGTGGGTTATCAAAAGGGTTGGTCAGTCAAGGGTACGTTATCAAATGGGTTGGTCAGTCCAGGGTAGGTGATATGAAGTGTTGGTCGATCAAGTTAAGGTATCAAGGCTTGTCCTTCAGTCAAAGGTAGGTAATCTGATTAGTTGGTCAGTCAAAGGTAGGTAATCCAAGGGGTTGGTTGGTCGAAGGTAGATAATCTGATTGATTGGTCAATAAAAGGAAAGTAAGCACATGGGTTCATCAGCTAAGGGGATGTAAACTGATCGGTTGGTTAGTCAAGGGTTAGTAATCCGATGGGTTGGTCAGTCAAAGGTAGGTAAATCGAAGAATTGGTTATTCATGGTTAGGTAATAAGGCTAGTCCTTCAGTCAAAGTTGGTTAGTCAAAGGCAAATACTCGGATGGGTTGGTCAGTCAAGGATTGGTTATTCAATGGGTTGGTCAGTCAAGGGTAGGTAATCAGGCTATTCCTTCAGTCAAAGGTAGGTAGTCCAATGGGTTGGTTAGTCAAAGGTAGGTCATCTGATGGGTTAGTCATTTAAGGGTAGGTAATCAGATGGGTTTGTCAGTCAAGGGGAGGTAATCTGATGGGTTGGTCAGTCATAGGTTCGTAATCTGATGAGTTGGTCAGTCAAGGATAGGCTATCAGATGGGTTTGTCAGTCAAGGGTAGGTTATCAGACTAGTTCTTCAGTCAAAGGTAGGTAAATAGATGGGTTGTACAGTCAAAGGTTGGTTATCAAATTGGTTGGTCACTCAAGGGTAGGTAATCCGATGGGTTGTTTAGTCAATGGTAGGTAATCTGATGGGTTGGTCAGTCAAGGGTATGTAATCTGTTTGGTTGGTAAGTAAATGGTAGGTAATCTGATGGGTTGGTAAGACAAGGGTATGTAATCTGATGGGTTGGTAAGTCAAAGGTTGGTGATCCGATGGGTTGGTCAGTCAAGGGTAGGGAATCAGGCTAGTCCTTCCGTCCAAGTTAGGTTATCCAATGGATGGGTTCGTTAAGGGTAGGTTATGTGATTGTTGAATTAGTCGAGAGTATGTTATCCAACTTGTCGGTTAGTTATGGGTAGGATATTGGATTAGGAGATTAGTCAAAAAGGTTATAAGATTTATTTGTAAATGAAGGGTATGTTGTCTATGACAGGTCCCTCAGTCAAAGGTAGGTAATTTCCTTGGTAGGTCAGTCAAGTGTAGGTATCCAATTGATCAGACAGTCAAGGGTATATAATTAAATTGGTCCACCAGTCAACAAAAGATTATCCAATTCGTTGACCAGTATGTGTAGGTAATCAGATTTGTCAGTCTGTCAAAGTTAGATAATCCGATAGCTTGGTCAGTCAAGAGTAGGTAATCCAACTAGTCCTTCAGCCAAGGTTAGGTAATCCAAATAGGTCGACCAGTCAGTCTGTTCAGTGAAGGGAAGTAATCTAACTTGTCATGCAGTCAAAGGTATTCATATGGTCCGACTCCTCATTTTGTTAAAGGAAGGTTCTCCAATAGCTGGGCAAGTCAAGAGTATGTAATCCATCTAAGCATTCAATCAAGGGTAGAATCAAATTAGTCTCAGTCTACGGTATATTATCAGATTGGTTAGTCTATCCAGGTAAGGTTATTGGATATATAAAACAGTCAAGGGTAGGTAACCTAACTTGTCCTTCGGTCAAGGGCAGGTAACCCAACTTGTTCTCCAGTCAAGGGTAGGTAACCCAACTTGGCCTTCAGTCAAGGGAAGGTAACCCAACTTGTCCTTCAGTCAAGGGAAGGTAACCCAACTTGTCCTTCAGTCAAGGGTAGGTAACCCAACTTGGCCTTCAGTCAAGGGTAGGTAACCCAACTTGGCCTACAGTCAAGGGAAGGTAACCCAACTTGTCCTTCAGTCAAGGGTAGGTAACCCAACTTGTCCTTCAGTCAAGGGAAGGTAACCCAACTTGTGCTTCAGTCAATGGTTGGTAATCCAAGTGGTTGGTTTATCATGAGCAGGTTATCAGATTTATCCGTCAGTCAAGGATAGGTAACCCAAAATTTCAATCAGTCAAGGGTAGGTTATCAAATTGGTTGGTTCGTCATGAGCAGGTAAATCGATTTATCCATCAGTGAAGGGTAGGCGTTTTAATATGTATTTTTCCGCAGCGGTCATTTAGTTCCACCACTCACAAAGACATAGATTACGTTATCTATTGTCCCTGGTTGCACCTGCGAACCTCTGTATTCTATTGATTTAGTTGGCAGTCTGTATATCTTAAAAAAAAGATCGCTGAATAGATGTTAGGATGAACGTCCTGCGCCATTTTCTTTGGTTTGCAGTACCACCTTCTAGACTATTGTTTGTTCGATGTGCCTGAGTTCTGGATAGTTTCCACAAAGTTATTCCACCTTCCACTGGTGTTCTGAGACATAATCAGTGAATTGCTTGTTAAGGTCTGTACGATCAGCCTCACATTTGCTTACAAAGGTCTGGAACCAGCGATTTTTAATGACAATGGCTAGCTAAGAAGTGTCCTGGCGTCTTTAGGGAATCCGTAGGCCGGAAGCCTGTGCCTTTTTCCATATGGTGTGAATCTTAGCTCAACATTGTACATCTCTAAAATGAGCCATTGAAGAATCCAGTGTGCACGGCTTGAGGCTTACAAGAAAGAAAGTCGTAAACCACTGGCATCATGACTATTCTATCTAATGTGGATGCTATAAATCTGGTAAATCTTGGTCAAACAGGAAAAAAATGTTCAAGAGTTAAAAATACTTAATGATTCCTTTCGACAACTGCATGTATGCGTCAGTAAATATTTTGAGAGGCCATTGCAATACAATGGTAAGTCCTTCACAAGAGTGCAGAATTTACCATAGTCTTTCAATGGTCTCGAGGTTGGTGAAATGATGGATATTAGGCTACGTGTAATACGAATGTACGGGTATGGCGTGCACATCCGGGTTTTTGTTGAAATAGGAACCGACAAGCCATTTCAGCGCGTCGGTACTTCAAAATGGGTTTGAATTACTTTGAAACGAGTTAATAAATTACTGATATCACCTGTAAACGCTTTTAAGGGGCCGATATTAAAAACATAATCAAATCATAATGTGTCTATGATGTCATGTAATAAACCCCCATAACTGTTTATCAAATCAATTTAACGTTTGTTTAGTCTTAGTTTCTGATGTTTAATGCTGAATAAAATTATAGTATGTTATCTTATTTATATATAAGGACAGAAAATATGGACAACACGGCTTCGAATATACATACCCCTTTGCAATAATATAAAACAAGAAAACATCGTTCCAAAATGAGAACTCTTTTGTTGCAAGCAATCCCTGTTTTCATCTCAGTTGTTTCTTACATAATTTGTTGCAGATGCATTTATTCATATGAGTGATTGAAAGTTCATGAGTTTTACAAAGATAAATAAAAAGACCACTTGTCAAAACTCTGTTTTATATTTTATTAATTGAAGAATAGAATTTAAACGTTGATATGCATATAAGTGCTTCCACTGTATCTATCAGTCAGCCTTGATTTCCACGTTTCTACAATAATGTATCTATCAGTCAGCCCTGATTTCCACGTTTCTACAATAATCTATCTATCAGTCAGCCTTGATTTATACGTTTCTACAATAATCTATCTATCAGTCAGCCTTGATTTATACGCTTCTACAATAATCTATCTATCAGTCAGCCTTGATTTCCACGTTTCTACAATGATCTATCTATCAGTCAGCCTTGATTTCCACGTTTCTACAATAATCTATCTATCAGTCAGTCCTAATTTCCACGTTTCTACAATAATCTATCTATCAGTCAGCCTTGATTTCTACGTTTCTACAATAATATATCTATCAGTCAGCCCTGATTTATACGCTTCTACAATAATCTATCTATCAGTCAGCCTTGATTTCCACGTTTCTACAATAATCTATCTATCAGTCAGCCTTGATTTCCACGTTTCTACAATAATCTATCTATCAGTCAGCCTTGATTTCCACGTTTCTACAATAATCTATCTATCAGTCAGCCCTGATTTCCACGTTTCTACAATGATCTATCTATCAGTCAGCCTTGATTTATACGTTTCTACAATAATCTATCTATCAGTCAGCCCTGATTTATACGCTTCTACAATAATCTATCTATCAGTCAGCCTTGATTTCCACGTTTCTACAATAATCTATCTATCAGTCAGCCTTGATTTCCACGTTTCTACAATAATCTATCTATCAGTCAGCCTTGATTTCCACGTTTCTACAATAATCTATCTATCAGTCAGCCCTGATTTCCACGTTTCTACAATAATCTATCTATCAGTCAGCCCTGATTTCCACGTTTCTACAATAATCTATCTATCAGTCAGCCCTAATTTCCACGTTTCTATAATAATCTATCTATCAGTCAGCCTTGATTTCCACGTTTCTACAATAATCTATCTATCAGTCAGTCCTAATTTCCACGTTTCTACAATAATCTATCTATCAGTCAGCCTTGATTTCTACGTTTCTACAATAATCTATCTATCAGTCAGCCCTGATTTATACGCTTCTACAATTATCTATCTATCAGTCAGCCTTGATTTCCACGTTTCTACAATAATCTATCTATCAGTCAGCCTTGATTTCTACGTTTCTACAATAATATATCTATCAGTCAGCCTTGATTTATACGTTTCTACAATAATTTATCTATCAGTCAGCCTTGATTTATACGTTTCTACAATAATCTATCTATCAGTCAGCCTTGATTTCTACGCTTCTACAATAATCTATCTATCAGTCAGCCTTGATTTATACGTTTCTACAATAATCTATCTATCAGTCAGCCCTGATTTATACGCTTCTACAATAATCTATCTATCAGTCAGCCTTGATTTCTACGTTTCTACAATAATCTATCTATCAGTCAGCCCTGATTTTCACGTTTCTACAATAATCAATCTATCAGTCAGCCTTGATTTCTACGTTTCTACAATAATCTATCTATCAGTCAGCCCTGGTTTATACGCTTCTACAATAATATATCTATCAGTCAGCCTTGATTTCTCCGTTTCTACAATAATCTATCTATCAGTCAGCCCTGGTTTATACGCTTCTACAATAATCTATCTATCAGTCAGCCTTGAATTCTCCGTTTCTACAATAATCTATCTATCAGTCAGCCTTGATTTATACGTTTCTACAATAATCTATCTATCAGTCAGCCTTGATTTCTACGTTTCTACAATAATCTATCTATCAGTCAGCCCTGGTTTATACGCTTCTACAATAATCTATCTATCAGTCAGCCTTGAATTCTCCGTTTCTACAATAATCTATCTATCAGTCAGCCTTGATTTCTACGTTTCTACAATAATCTATCTATCAGTCAGCCCTGGTTTATACGCTTCTACAATAATCTATCTATCAGTCAGCCTTGATTTCTCCGTTTCTACAATAATCTATCTATCAGTCAGCCCTGGTTTATACGCTTCTACAATAATCTATATATCAGCCAGTCTTGAATTCTCCGTTTCTACAATAATCTATCTATCAGTCAGCCTTGAATTCTACGTTTCTACAATAATCTATCTATCAGTCAGCCCTGATTTATACGCTTCTACTATGTTCATTTACAGGGACGTAGCTTGAGATAAGTGTAAGTGTAGACCAAACTTTAAGGGGGGGGGGGGCCCAGATTGCCGGAAATGCAAGTTGGCGTATATTCAGACAAAAAAAACCGTAAAAAAACAAATTGAACCAATCAATCTTTTCAGCCAATTCAATAAAGTAAAGTTTAAATATAAAATTGAATTGAATAGTACATTTTTAGTCATAATATAACTCCAAACTTGTTAAAATATCGTTATTGTTTGTTAATGGGTTAAGTAAGTATATTATGAAGTAATGGATGTAGTAGATAGTAGATATGTGCATGTGTACATGTAGAAGGGTTGTTACCCTTTATAATACGACACCTGCATAACGTCACAACTACATGTATGTATAGGACTATTACATCACTGTACCTCTATCAAATTACGTCTCTGGAACAAGCGAGATTTAGAAAATCATTACTGAAATCACAGCAACTGAGTCCTTCCTTTCTCAACAAAACATTGCTCAAGAGAAGTAATAGTCTTGATTTTTAAACATTTACATTTACTACTGTCGTCTGTAAACTCTTTCATTTTCGGGTGCCCAACCACCGTGTCGTTTGGTGAAATGTGAAGGGAGGATGATTGACACAAGTTGAACATTTAGACAGTCGCTGTTTCTTGCAGCCTACGTGTAACTTTAGTGGTGTTTCTTCGGTTACAAACAATAATATCCGACAGTGACAGATACGTCCATTTACCAACCCGCCCTAGGCCGGTAAAGATCGTCCAAGTTATCGATATTTTAAAGTCTCGTGCGGGACTTAGTTGTGTATTGCGCCGATTCGCTTATTATATTGGGTCAAAGGAGTGTGCCAATTTAACAATACTTACACGAACGTTAAGCAGTGGTTTTGTTATTGATTCCTTGTATAAAACAACTTCTCGACATGGGATTTTTATTGATGTTGGACTGATTCTAGTCTTTATTGGATATTCAGTGTGTTTGGAACGAACAATGTCCGTGGATACATGTTCCAGGTGCCATAAACCTGTTTACTTCGGTAAGGCTCAAGTTGTCATATTTTGTTTGTTTCGCTTTTCCGTACGTTGTATCGGTTTATACTCTATATTTCATAAACATTTTAACTTTATACTCATTTTTCGTTTCTCACAGAATGAATTGTGCTAATCAACGCAATACTGTAGAATTAAACTTATTCCCTCATAATCATGTGTACGCATTCTAATGCACAGGTAGCAGACGATTCAAGACTCCATAGTAACTACAAATGAAACTACCGAAAACGATTTAATTCTTCTGAATGCCAGTGAAGATTTTTTGTCAGTATATTTAAAAAATGCCCTTTACTGTTGCTATTAATTCTGTCATTTTAAATACTGTCATGTTATGATAAAATAATTTGAATGTGTCAATTATGAATGAAATTGGACGTTATGTTTCGAGAAGACGTCATAGTTTGCAGTTGACAATAGTCATCAAAGTTAAATTTTGCGTAATATTTCTTTGTGTGTAATAATGATTATTGTTTGAAAGGCTCAAATTTGCCAATCCATAAAAACATTATTTAAAGCCATTTGCTACAGATTTTTCAAGACACCAAATTGTTAGGGAAAGGGTGACAAAGAGGGTAATAAGGAAAGTGCTTTATTGGGATGGTAAAGGTGAAGAGATGAAAACATTCCTATTCGTCAAGCTTTGCTAGATTTTAGGTATTTTTCTTATAACACCCTTTAACCCTTCCCTAATTCATCTACCAACTATAGCCCTTTCTCAACAATTTGTTGGATCTTCAGAAGACTTTAGAAATCACTGTGACAAAAGGATGAATTGCTCCTTGTAAGCTATTTGTCCGTTTGTCACAATGGTTTCTACCTGATATCAAAGAAAAGAAAATATACAAATTCCAATGTCCAGGGATGGGTTAAAAAAAATAAAGTTGTCAACTTCTGCAAACATTTTCTAATTTCAATGTGTCGAAAAGGGAAATTCTTCATGATGAGCAAATTTTCCTTTTGTCAAATGTAATTTCAAGCTTTGATTATGAATATCAAAATTTTCTAAAATACCTAAAACTGTCTCTGAATCTTTGCTAATTGTTTAGTATGGTCTGCCTGTAATTTACCCATAGCAGAAGAGCAATGTTCTGCTCTTGCTTTCATTTTGGTCTAGTCTAGTCACAAAATCAAATAAAAAGGAACAGTTCGAAAATTCATGTTGACAACATTAGATCACATCCTTCTCATATCATACATAAATCTTACATTTTGACAGATACTTCACAAGTTTGTGAGTCGAATCCTTTTCTTAACCCTTTACCAAACAATAACAACATTTAACCAGTTTGTTACAGACGACACTGAAAAACATTGAGGGAAAAAGAGTAATTGCTCATAACGAGCAATTTCTTCTTTTCCCACAATGTTTTCTACCCTATCATAACATTTTTTGTCACATTTTGAAATGTCATCTGCAAACTCTTTCAATTTGAACAGTTGAAAATTTGGCGTTTGATATAGGATCAATAGGGGTCCCGCATTTAAGAGTTTCCCAACTTCAAAGACTCTACAGATGAAAATTCGAAATGGATATATGAATTCAGAAAAAGGACCCTTAAATAGCAAAATTGGGCAGAAGGTTATTGAGAATGAATACAAAGTTATTTGTGACAATTTCTGCTTTTGTCTTGATGTTTTATTAGTCATCTGCTACCATTATGTTAAGAATGTATGGATCAAAGAAAGGGATGAAATAAGATATGAAATCTGGCTTTCATTGAAAAAGTAATAACCTAGTCCTACCCTTTCTTTGCAAAGCAAATTTCCTGTTATAGAAAGGAAACCTTACTATGAGAAAATAAACCATCTTTTGATAAAAGAAAAAGAAAAACTATGTTTGATACTATTTTGGAAGGTACAATGTTCAAACATAGTATCACCATGGAGTAATGGGAAACATGATGTCTAATAATTTTTCGAGTGGTTTTCAGTTAGAATCATCACAAGTTATCAGCAGTGACCAAAAACTAAACAAAAACTGATGAGAAAATATCAAAATTGTCTTGAAAAAGTTAGACCTTTGTAAATATGAGCAGATTCTTATTTTTTCATTATATTTTCAAGTGAAACATATATAGAGTAAGGGAATTCAAAACTCATATAAAAAACTGATTGGATAACACTGAATTTTTGTGGCAAAGTGAGAACTTTTTCAATATGAGCAACTTCTCTTTTTCTCCTTATCTTTTCAAATGGTGCACATGTTTAGTACATTTAAAACTGATATGTAGCATTGTAATATCTTTTGCATCAAAGATAGATCTACGAAAATTAGTTCTAAACTGTTTCAAATTTTTCTTGCTATATATCTGACCAGTTATCTGAAAAAAAAATTGTATCAATTAACCTTTATAAATATAGCTGACATGGTTTCTGTACAAACATGAGGTATCATAAGGCCCAATAATTTTACTTAATGTAAATACACTGATAGTATGTCAACAGTTTAATATCGGATACCATCCCCTTTACCAAGTTGAAATAAATTTCCTATATACATCAATGTTGACAGTTTGCAAACAGTTCTATCTCCTTCACCTATTTCCCCATATGGGACTTTGCAATCACATGTGTAAATAATAATCCTGGGATCAGCACTATGCATAGTACTGACCCAAGGATAACTTTAGACCCCTGTGTTTGGAACTGGTCAAACATTGAAAGCATCAGCAGTTGACAGACAATGACAAGAAGAAACTATAACTTTCATTATGATTTTGTTTGCTATCTTGGATCTTTATCACAAAAAGTTTTACTTGTGTATTGCCATATGTCTGGCCCATAATCCTTGGATGAAATTCCCTTACTTCACTGCAAATAAGGTCCAACTTCACTGCAAATAAGGGCCAACTTCACTGCAAATAAGTGCCATGCAACTTCACTGCAAATAAGGGCCATTAGAACTCGATAAGACAAGGGGAATGGTTGCTTCTAAATAGTGAGAACTTGCTGCCAGACCCTTTTGCCAAAGTTTATAATATGAGTCTAAAATTTTCCACTGTTGTGCACTGTTTCTTTTATGTTCAATTGGTGATAAAATAGGTTTTAGCTATAACTTAGTTAGCAAGGAGACTTTCTGTTATGAAACTCTATACACATAATGCCACAGGGATTTGAACCCATGTGGAGATAGGCCTTGTGATTTCAGGTTCAGCGCTTTAATGACTAGGCCACAGAGTGCCCTGTTTGTGACATTGATATGAAACCATTGGAACAAAAGGACAAATTGTTCATTGGTAATAATTCATCATTTTGTCACAATGGCATGTACAGCAGATATGGTAAAGTAAGGTATTATGGAATGAGAGGTTCAGGGTTTTTATAAGCTGCATATCATATATTTTTCATGCAGTCTTTCAAAAGTTTTTTGTTGGGCATTGTTTTGTGGACTAGACAATTCTACTGGTTTATCAAAAGGCTTTCCTTCTTCAAACAGTAATTTCAATGCCCTACGAATTCCATAAATTGTGTTTCAAAATAAGTGAGTGTTTGAAAAACTCAAACAATTTGGTACCATTGGGAAATTGTAGCTTTGTAAAGAATTATCTAATTTCTCATCTGAGAATTTGTGGCTTGTCTTACAACAAAATATGGCAAAAAAAACCTTTTCCAGTTTGTTATATGGTGGGAACCATTGAAAAAAAGGGACGATTTGCTTATCCCGAGTCTGTGAGGCCGGATATAAGGAACTGTGTACCCTGTGGGGATATAAGGAACTGTGTACCCTGTGGGGATATAAGGAACTGTGTACCCTGTGGGGATATAAGGAACTGTGTACCCTGTGGGGATATAAGGAACTGTGTACCCTGTGGGGATATAAGGAACTGTGTGCCCTGTGGGGATATAAGGAACTGTGTACCCTGTGGGGATATAAGGAACTGTGTACCCTGTGGGGATATAAGGAACTGTGTACCCTGTGGGGATATAAGGAACTGTGTGCCCTGTGGGGATATAAGGAACTGTGTACCCTGTGGGGATATAAGGAACTGTGTGCCCTGTGGGTTATTATGTTACCTTTTTATCTAGAACAAGGCTCAGATAAGGTTATTACCCCTGATTATCAAACATTCTCCAATGTTTCTATACATAAAATGACTGTAATAGCTATGAAAAATAAAGCAGTGAACATACAATGACCATATTGACACATTATTTTATGGTTTAAGTTGTTGTTTTCCCCCTTGATTTCATTTTTTCACGACTTGTTTCCCCTGAAAACTGATAAATTGATTTTCTCCTGTTTTTTTACAGTAAAGTTTGGATTCCTTTTGAGATCTCAATCAGAATCATGTTAATCATCTTTCTACCAAGAGTTTCTTCTCAAAAATCAAACAGGGATATCATTAAGACAGAAAGATTGAATTTCCCATTGGCTTAAATGTTAATTTTTGCATTGATTATCTCCCCTAATTGAAGTTATAATGGAAAAGTTTGTGAAGATTTTCAATATGTGACGAAATCTTCTTAAGTTGCTACAATTCAGCGGTGAGATATGTAACATTCTTGTCAGGGATCATAGTTTTTAACCCTTTACAAAACACCAACATTGAATGCGTTTGCAGACAAGTTTTGGAAATGTGATGAAATTGGAAAATAATCTTCTGATAGTGCAGAAAACATTGTGGGAAAAGGAGAAATTACTTGTTTAGAGCAATTTCTCCTTTTCAAACTATGTTTTCCAGAGTAGTCTGCAACAATCTGGTCAAGTGTTGTTTCTGTTTGGTAATGGGTTAACACAGATTTAACACAGCAACCCATAGTGTTTGTATCACCCACAGTGTTATTGCATTCACAATTTGATTTGAAGTGTTTAATTATTCATGTGAGCTAGGGTACCCATATAACAAGTTAAGTGGAGATTGATTTTAGATATGTGAAATGTACCATAATGATCATTTTTTTATTCTATCACCGGTATTTCTAATTGCAATGATATGTGGTTGTTGTTTGCTACTGCTTAATATTATGGTTTCATCACAAATTACCATTTTAGGGAATGAGTTAATCCTTTTAATGCTGGAACCAACTTCATGCTTATGCGAACAGGTTAAATCCAGCCAGACCAGCCACCATTAAGTAAATTAGTGACTGGCGAGTGATATAACCTGTTTGCTACTCTGACTCTGAGTATCTTTCCTCAAGCAAATATCTACGGTTTTGAAAAGCAGACGACACAAAAATCTATTTTTAGAAAGTTACACAGCATTATAACGGTTAAAGTTTGTGGAGGAATATCTTGAAGCAGATGTTATTTTGATTATGTGTTCTGCATGAGAATTTGATCAATTTCTTATAACACCCAATAGTGAATGAAACCTAACTGCACCAAACCTTACTTTACATTATCTACTACAGAACACTTGAACCACTGTGACAAAAGGGTGATTTGCTCCAAATTAGCAACTCCTCATTCTGACACAATGGATTCTACTGAATGTCTGTCATATACTGTTGTTTTGAGTTTGTACCAGTCACACATTGCCAAATATGGGAACAGGTTAACCCATAACCAAACAATAAAGACATCTGAACAGTTTGTTGCAGAAGACTCTAGAAAATATTGTGGGAAAAGGAGAAATTGCTCATAAGGAGCAATTTCTCCCTTTCCCACAATGATTTCTGCCCATCAGAAGATTGTTTTTCAATTTCATCACATTTGAAAATGTCGTTTGCAAACTCTTTCAATTTGGGACAGTCAATAATTTGGCATTAAGTATACATGTATAACCATTCAAATGAATGCAAACAATATTTCTGCATTGCCTACTGATAAAAGCTGGAACAAATGTTGAACAGTTCTGTAGCCTGTCGTCTGCCAATAAACACCAAAGAAAGCAATAATCTACACCGAGCAAGGGTAAAATCAGTAAATCAATAGGCCCCTTCCTGTTTAAAGTGATGAAATTGGAGTATAAAATCCATTTCTGTATCTTTCCATGGTTGAACAACTTATGTTGGCAGGATTGTCAAACAATCTCGAGGTTTTAAAGAGTCTCTTCTATGACACTTCTTTTCATTGCATGGGGTTTTTGGCATCTAATATTTCAGTTATAAAACAGCTTCTCCGGGATTCACAAGTAATAAGCTAAGGCTCTGGAATGTATTGCCAAAGAATACTCCCACAAAACCAGTGGTGTTGGTAAGACTTGAACCCTGGGCCCCTGTCAGCTCACAGGTTTACCAACATACCTTAACCACTAATGAGTTCGCTGTATTGTATTTAATCAACAAATTTATACAATTCATGTACATGCTTGTTTATAAAATGAATTTTCACTCCATGTTATAGGAGGGTAATTTTATGATGTGTAGCATTATCTAACTTGAATAATTATTCGCTCCATATTGAAAACAATAGCTAATGTTTAGAATTTGTTGCGGCAAAAGTATAAAAGGCTGTTCATGGGCAATTTATCCTTCAGTCACAATGAATTCTTATGTCTTCAATAGCTGAATTGCTTCAAAGTGAGGTATTATAAAGTGAGAATTAAGCTAACTTGGATATTTACGTCTGGACCATTCTGGACCATTCTGTCTAGGAGCTTGCTCATTATTGGTTTTATCAAAGAGTGATATGCATTTCTGTACATATATACAAGTACACCAATTGATGTTGGGGAATGGTGAAACTCAAGTACCTTTTGTCATAAATTCCTTAACGTTTTCCTGATTCAAATAGATTTTTAGCAGAGCACATTGAATCAAATATCCAAAGTCACAACAAAAATCCTTTCCATCCATGAAACAGCTTGCTATTTTGGGTTTGTGAACATTGAAATTTTCAAGTTATACTATTTCACAATGCTTTTGAAACTGCATGTCATGCAATGCTGGTAAGTGTTGTTCATATAAAGCAGAATTATAACCTTACAGGATGTTTTTCCCTTAGAATGCTTGGTAATTTTCTTGAAGTAGATTTTTGTGTCGCCTGTTTTGCAAAACCTTAAATATCTGCTTTATTTTGATGCGAAAAGCTACTCAGAGTAGCAAACAGGTTAGATCACAGGCCAGCCGCCAATTAAATTGGCGGCTGGCCTGGATCTAACCTGTTCCCATAAGCATGAGGTCGGTACAATTACTATAAGGGTTACACTTTTACACAGAAACTATAAATTTACTGTTTACGCTTATCAAATTCAGTTATAAAGCTAAATGTAATTGTAGCTGATTCTCTTCTATCACCAATGTCAGATTTCTTGCTCAAATAGCTTTGAAAAAGTATCTATTATGGAAATTTGTGAAGTTTTTTTAATCAAAGGTAGGCCATGCCGGAGAAATATTTTACTGGCTATCAAAATTTGAGGCTACAATGCCACAAGATGAAGGTTTCTATCCAATCCTTTAGCAAGATTTTCATAATAATGGAGGACTGACTATGATATATGACTGAACCTTTATTTTTGTTTAGGTTTAACACTAGGAGTACCAATGACTAGTGGTTAGAGTAGAGAATTCGAAATCACATTGCTCCTCTACTCTCTAAGTTGGTTTAAATCCTAGTGAAGGCAGTGGGATTTTCTAGTGAGACAGTTTCCCATCAGCCCTTATAGGCTGTCAAGTTCAGGTCCTCCTCCATCATTATGAGATGGGCATTGTCATACAACTGAGATAGCGTTGATGTGTTTTAAAAACATATTATAGAAAAAGAAATAGACTCAACATTGTTTTAAACAGTACCTGTTTTATACAGATTCCAGGGTAATCTGAAAGCTTATTGTTGTTTTCAACAATACTTATTTTATACAAGTCCAAGGATAATCTACTAGTACCAAGCTAAGGAAATGTGATTTACTCACTAACACTGCACTGCAATGATCAACTTCTGTCTTTTATTAAAACAGCTGAAAGGAAGACATCCCTTGGTCGACAATGGCATCCTAACTGTCTTCGCTGTCAGCAATGTGGAAAGATACTTACTCCAGGGCAACATGCAGAGGTATGGCAATTTACGATTCAATCAGCTATCCCCTGTCACACTCTCTGTAAATTCTTCTTCTTTATACTTTCTTGAAGTGGAGAGATAAGAGGAATTTTATTTTTTCTAATTTCCTAGTTTTTAACTCAACCTTATGTTATGGTTCTCTAAAGCGCCATTACATTGAGATGTTTTTGTTAAGTACCTGGTATGTGATGTATTGAATAGTTTTGAAATACAGCATACACGACACTCTTATGAGCCTAACAGCTACAAGCAAAACATTCTTTGAATGCCTTGTTCAGAACTGTTTGGTGTCTTGTAATAGCAAAAAAGCCTGATGTCACTTAGGCAAAAGGAACGCAAACAAAGAAGACTTTTGAAATAAAAGTGAGAAAGTGAAAAATTGCTCCATTAAGGGCCTTTTCTTTTGATTCCTTAAGCACTTACTATAGTATTGCACTGAACCCTCGAACTATGTATGGAAATTCCTTTTCACTTTGAGAGAATGAAAATTTGTGTTTGTCAAAGAGGTTAAATGATCACTCCTTTCGCATTTGTAATTGTACGGTACTTTGCCGTTTGTTATAGCATCCGTACATTGATTATGTCATAAATATTTTATATCGACAATGACGACAAATCTAGGTGAAAATTTACATTAGGCCATGAATGTCCCCATCAGTATTTTAACACCTCTTATACACTGTAAAACCTTGTCAAGCCTGTATCTTTTAATGCCTTCTCAGACATACACTTGGCGCAAAAGTGTATCAAAGGCCACAATGAATAAGTGTATCAAAACTAGACAACCAATTTATCATTTTGCCACTGTAAGTCCATTTTCTAATTTGCATTCATATGGAGCCATTACATTAGGTTCTGAAAATGTCTTCCTCACAGTTATTTTCAGCCATTATCTCTTAAATGGTTTACCCCATTAATTTTTATATGGATACCTTTTGGGTTGTAACAAAATGGAAAATATGTCATCTTGACTTAAAGAAGAATTAATTCCTCATAATGGTTAACAACAGACACCCCTTTCCTTGAAAACTGCATAGCAGTAGAAAGCCCCTTTCACTTTTTGCAAATGCAGAGTCTACTTAAGTACTTGTTCACAGAGGAGAAAATTTAAAACTTGAAATGAAACGTCTTTAAAACAATTTTTGTATTGTATAATATAGAATTAAAAGTAGCAATTGATAGCATAATGAAGGGTCAATATACCTGAGTATATTTGAGGCTGATTTTAAAACCATTGCAATGATTTTGAATCTGAATAATTCTTTTAACTGTATACATAATATAGTCTAAAATGTGCAATAGCACTACTTTTCTTCAAAGGCTATCCTCCACGGTGTATCATACCACATTATAGCTTTTGTACAGTTTTGAAAAAATTAAGTGTTAACTTCAAATTCACCTGCATCTGTGAACAAACACCCTTAGTATAAAAGAGACTTACTTGCTCTAAGAAATTGTCAAGTCTCTCCCAAAGGTGTATTTTGTTTGGTGATTCATCAGAAAGAGGAATTTTTGCATTTTGTAACAATTCAAATGAAATTTAACACAAATAATACATATCATCCTACTAAGGAATGTTTGTCTGGTGACTCGATGGGCAATTCTGTATGGAGTTTTGGGATAACCCGCAAGCTGTCATGAAAATTACAGTGCTGTCAAATCAAATGGTATAAAAGTCAGTCCTAGTTTGAAAAGTAATCAGTAACTGCTCTCTTCATGAATGTTTGTGTGTTGATGAGCATATTACATGATAAAGATTTAAGAGACCATTGTGATAGAAGATGAAAAGCAATTTATTCTTTTATCACCATGGATTTTTTCTTATACTACAATTGCTTTTAACCATAGTTTTTGTCATACATGCATCTTAAAACCCATTCATTCTGAAACTACAAACTCATTCGTTTTTTCGTACAACTTTTGTTTTCAATTTGGTCCAGTTACAAAATCTGTAATGAAGGAATGTGCTAAGAATATGTTACACAAGTAATCACGCTGATTAAACAAAGAGAAAGAAAAATAGCCAATGGCAATTTAGTCCCATCTCTGATTAACTTACTTTTATCATTTCACTCTTTTGAATCTATCAGTAGTCCAAACTGAAAGCTTAGCCGCGAGCAGACAGTTTATTGTTGTGTTCAGTCAAGGATGAAAATTACCTATATGATTTTGTTTAGTAGAACAAACTGTGGAAAAGAAACTGATTGACTAAAGATACAAGCAATATCCTTTCAGAGACATTTATTCTTTTTTAAACCATATATTATGCAATCACAGTATTTGACAAGTCTGCTGCAGCCAGCTCTTGGTAATTATCATGACAAAATGAGGAACCCTCCTTATTTACAATATAAACTGATTTGTCTGTCACATGGCCTATGTTGAAACATAGAGATAGATTGATTTGTATGGAAGATTAGGATTTTGTTAAAGAACCAGATCATACCAATTTATGCCAGATCAGATTGTGGTGATGGCTTCTAGGGAAGTTCTAGTCATGGCAAATGGAGAAAGCGTTATGAAAGCCAGTTAAAGAGATTTGGTTAAAAAGGTTCAGTCCTTCATTGAAATTAGAACTGCAAAACAAATGATATAACTAAAAGGTATGGCTATAATTTTGTATTTTTATTGTGTTAGCAGGACAAAACTCTCTTATTGCTTTATTTTCGTTTTATTTCAAGCCTAGCATGTAAATTATTACTTTTCATTGCAGCGTAAAGGTGTCCCTTTCTGTCACACGCCATGCTACAGTGCTCTGTTTGGACCTCAGATTCTTGGATATGGCTCCAATGTTCATTCCTCGGCAAACTTCCGAAAGAGTTCAGACCTAGACACCACCAACACTAACAACAACAACATAGAAGAAAAAAGAGAGGAAGACACCAATTTCTTCTTCTCAGTTGCAAACTTGAGTCCGGTACCATCTAGGGACCAAAAGAAAGACCCTCAAGGTCGACTAAGGTCGGTGTTAAAGAACAGCAGTAATGGTAGTATCAATACCCAAAGTGTGAGTAGTAGCGGGTACCAGAGTGGGAGCAGTTCCAGGTCAGGGAGCGTTTCCACGCTGGACACCGTCTCTGAGAGTGGGAGTGATGCTGGGTTAAAGCTTATCTATGAATCAAGTCCCAATAGTCGGAAGACTAGTAGTTTAGAGACCCAGACCAAAAAGTCATCAGGAGTAAGTCGCAGTCACAGCGATGTTGGCAAGTTTACACCAGTACCAGATCTGAATGCTAGAAGGCTGAGGTTGGTATCATGCTTACTTTATAACACTTAGTTGTAGATATAAGTTAGTACCATTATGACAGAGAACTCTAGTAGATGTTAGTGTTTAACCTACATTTTCATCCAATGAGAATGCGTTAATTTGAATTTTTTTGTTGGTTTATTTTCCATAAACTACTATTCGAGTGTTCTATCTGGGCTCTATGAGACTATTACTCTGGTATCACGCATGCGCATAAATGTGTAGTTTTAGGCTCCACCTCCAAATCAATGACACGTGTAAGCCTAGCCTACGGTAGCGATTGAAAGATCGCTGTGACGTCGCGGGGGAGAAATAAACACAGAAATAAATAAAAAGGAATTACAATTAACTGGGTATCCTAACATCGTTGAGAAAAAAAGAAACTGAACTATATTAACCTTTTACCCCATTAGGAATAATGTGACGGGTACAAATTGAAAGCATCAACAGACAACACATATATACATTATGAAAAAACACAGTTTCTTTTTGGAATTGAAAAGAAAATATTGTGACAAAAGGAGAAATTGCTCGTTACAAGCAATTTCTTCTTTTGTCACAAGGGCTTCTCAAGTTTTCTTCTGTAGGTGAGGAATAAATTATGGAGTAACGGGTTAAACTCAAAACTACATTGCAATCTACATCACCGGGTAGTGCAGTTTTCTTCTTCCAAATATGGTATGGCAGATTCTTGGCATGCAATTGACAGCCGCGGAAGGCGTGGTTTATGTCGAATTTCAAAATACTGAGCAGCAGTTTTATGCCATTCGCAGATCATACCCGTAGAGGCGTGGTTTGCCAGCGTCAAATAGAGCGCTCTATGGAAATGTAGGTTAAACACTAAATTGTTTAGAGGCTATATAGTGAAATTTAAACGACATAGAAACCCCGTCAGTCGCTATCGCTCCTTCCTTGGGGTTTCTATATCGTTTAAATTTCACTATCTAGCCTCTAACCTATATTTAGTGACAAAATTATTCACTAAGAGGCATAATGAGAGCTTTCATTTGAAGGTCACTGGCAGTAATTAGTAAGATTTTATATTCACTTTGAAGATTGGCTCTAAAAGTGTCTTGCGCAATATAGTTTTAAGCAGGATGATTGTATGTAAAAATGGAGAGTTTTCACAGATAATAGCTAACATTTGTCATTGACTAAGAAAAGGATAATCTGCCATTTCTATATTGGTTTCAATATTTTTCTACAAATCTTTCATTTTTGGGCAATGAGAAAATCTTCAATAAATCAATTACTCCATGATACGTAACTTTACTGCACATTTATATATACATGTATATGATACCTAATGGGCAATTTATTGTTATTTCGTA
The DNA here is from genome assembly GCA_947846245.1 of Cerastoderma edule. Classification (NCBI taxonomy): domain Eukaryota; kingdom Metazoa; phylum Mollusca; class Bivalvia; order Cardiida; family Cardiidae; genus Cerastoderma; species Cerastoderma edule. Next base: position 40,430,611 of record OX401406.1, read on the forward strand.
AAGAAAATTGATTTTCTAATGCTCTGTTTTTGTCTTCTGCTGTTCATTTGAATTTTGGCCAGTCATAAATTACCAAATGGAGGAACGGATGATGCAAAGTATAAAGGAGTAAATGAAGAATTACCTTCTGCCAACCATGTGGATGGAAAACTTGAATATTTTACCTTACCCTTTTCCTGTATTACAGCAAACAATATCAAAATGATTTTTGCCAAATTATTGAAAAAAACCCCCACTTTATAACTATGAAATATCTTGCTCTTTAGACTTAGAATAAAAACAATTAGACAAAAGGAGATTTCTCTTTTTGTCTCTATATTTGAGAAATAGGTCTGCAGTAAATGCATAAAATGGCACCTTCATTTGGGAGAGGCTTGATGTCACAATTTAGGTGTAATTCGTGACTGTTCATTTTTTAATGACTTGGAAACATGCGCCCATAACAATAGAGATATGTTATTTATGGAGTCTTAACCCTTTCTTTGATCCATACTGGTATTGTCTTATTTCAATTTTTTTTACATCAATTGTGATGGAAGCTAGAACCTTATTAAATTCACTCTCGATGCCTGCTTCTTGGATACTAAACCAGTATTTATACTCTTATAAGTTAGTACCAGCAATTTTCCCTTTGCCTAATGGGATGGAACCTAGGAACCTTTGTACAAGAGGTCGACGCTCTACCACTGCAACAATGTCGCCCACAATGTCAAACAGGTCTTGAAGTAACAATAGCAAAACATAATCGCTGTAACAAGCAAAACATAATCGCTGTAACAAGCAAAACATAATCGCTGTAACAAGCATACCAATAAATTTCTCTTTAGGTCACAATGATTTCTACTGATTATCAAATTGAAAATGTTTTCTTTAGTACTTTATGTTTGTGTTTGTTGTTGCTCAGGCTTTCAATTTGAAAGAATGTTTATATTGCTTGAATTATTACAGCATTTCAAATAAAAAGAAATTTGGCGTTTGGTAATGGGTTAAAACGTACAATTGTTTAAGGCAGGATTGTTGTGCAAGGAGCATTTGCTATGAATGGAAAAGATATCCATATTGTACAGTGTTTCCAACATGTCGACTGCAACAAGACGCGTAAAGATTGTCTGCAGGTTGAAGAGACGAATGAAATATAAGATCAAGGAAGTTTGAATAGTGACCTTGCGCAAACAGATTACCAGATATAGAAACCCAATCCCTCCCAAAAAATTGTGTTATTGGTCCAAACTCAAAACAATAGCAGACGACAAGCCAAAATGTTTTGAAAATAACTTCTTGAAAAATTGTTCGGAGAGGAAACATTGTGATAGAAGAAGAAATTGCTCATGATGAGCAATTTCTCCTCCTGTCACAATAGTTTCTATAGTCTTCTGTGGTAGGTGTGATGAAATAAGTATATTTAAAGGGTTGAACCTTTACCTTGAAGAGCACAAATAATAAATGATTACTGTCTTTACATGTTCATAAATAGATGTTTTGTCACGTTTCCTCCATGTTTATAACTTTAACATTTGTTCACTAGTTCCCTCATATTTACAGCTATCTGATTTAAAAATACATGCAGCACGGATAACTGGAAAAATATTTATGACAAAAGAAACAAAAATTTTAGATAGAATTTTGTTCATCACAATGGTTTTAAGCTTTTTTTTTAAAAGGTTTTAAGTGACATCTGCAGATGTTTTAGATTTGGCAACACTCGATACTCCTTAGTTGAAGACATGGTGGATACAAAGAAGAAAGGTTTTCGTTTAGATAATAAACATCTTTCTTCACTTTTGCAGCACTTACCTGAATAGATTTCTACTTAGATTCCCATTTATCCACAATATTTTGTGATTTAGATGTTTTACAATCTGTATACTTAGATCATATAATACCCAAGTCAGAAAGAAGGTGGCGAAGACTTTAAAACACAGGGTTTTCTTTTTCCTGATTAGTAATTGAACCTTTTGGCACAATGGTTTCTCGTAAAAATCATAATGAAAATTAATTTGTTACGATAGTTTTAGTTGTCTGCTGTTACTTTAAATTTGGAACACCCATACATTCCTATATGGGTAATGGGTTAAACAGGCTAATGTATGTGTAATTAAATCAGAACAGTGAAACGTGAGCATGCCTTATGTAAATGTCCGCCCTCATTACAAATTTATGGGCCTTTGAATCCACTGTCATATCCTCCCAGGAATGTTTTCTTTCATACATACATAGGGTCCTGCATGGCCCAGTGGTTAAGGTGTTCAACCTATGACATGGGAGTCCTGGGTTCAATCCTCGTGAGAAGCACTGGGAATCTTTTGGGAGTGTCCTCAGGCAAGACACTGCAGACCCCTGCCTAGTACTGGTGCAATCCAAGAAAGCCGTGAAGTAACTGAAATATTGTTGTCAAGACGATTCTAATGATTACCCAAACAACAGGGTTAACCCTTTACCAAATGCCAATTTCCGACTTTCCCAAATCGAAAGAGTTTGCAGACGACATTCAAAATGTGGTGAAATTGAAAAATAATCATCTGATAGGGCAAAAACATGTGGGGAAAGGAGAAACTGCTTGTTAAGAGCAGTTTCTCCTTTTCCCACAATATTTTCAAGAGTAGTCTGCTACAAACTGGTCAAATGTCGTTATTGTTTGGTAATGGGATAAGAGCATAAGCTTAAAGTTAGCTAGATGAATTAATAAACCTCTTACAAGAACCTTTGTAAAGTCTCAACTAGAACCCTGGATGTGTCAAGTTTGGAAAACAGCTTTTTATAATAATATGACAAATATGCCAATTGATCTAAATGGGGAATTATTCACCATGAGCAAAAAATCAGTTTAAAAATCATTAAAAGTCATTGTCCAATAAATGTCCAAATGTAACTGCACCCAATTAGTCAACTATTTGTAAACATCTGGAATGAATTAACGGATTGTGTGTTGAATGCTAGAAACTGAAACAATTTCAAAAACGAGTTAGAAAAACTTAATTCTAAGGTAATATGTTACCCAACCCACACATTCAAAAGTAGAATCAATGACAAGAAGACCAGGCATTACACAGGAATTCTCCTGAATTTAGGTATCAATGTATCAAGTCTTTATCATGTATAACTATAAGGTTAAAGATTGGTCAAGCACAAATGGTCTAGGTTCTGTCGGTGGTCTAATGGTATGTGTCGGGGACTAGAGACCGGTCACCCCTGGTTCGATCCCCGAAAGTGACCACTTATTTCACTGTGGAATGTCCTTGGGCAAGGCACATATCCTAGCCTAGTACTGGTAGGACACCAGGGAACGTGTACTATAATACTAAAAAATGAGTGCTGTACATTAACAGGAAGAAGAATGTGAAGCCAATTGTGAAAGATTAAGGGAGGGAACTGTGGTATGCTTATTGTGAGTTATTCCTAGCAGCATCTTTTGTTTATCTGAATTTCCTCCCTTGGTTACAGGAAGTATAACTATGAGAAACATGAAGAGGGCAGCACGTTTAACACTCAAAGCAGTTCATAACACACTTGCACTATAATGTAGGATGTATATATGTGTGTGTGGATAAAATGGCCAATACGCGATTTCCTAGGTAAGGACTAGTGACTGTTAACACTCAGTGTGTCATTTATATAACCTTTTCTGCTTAAAGTCATTGCTATTATTTATTTGATTCTTTGTTTGAAGAACCAGGCACCTGACAGCTGAGTTACCAATTAGATTTAATTGATTTGTTACTATGACTTTCAATCAATGACATCTTAAGGGTCTCATTTCTAGGAGGTTCAAAATGTATGCTAACCTTTTAAAACTTAACACAAAAGTAGTGGTTGGTGTTCATGGTTGACAGCAAATACCTCCTTTAAAGCAGTCAACCAGGGAATTATTTAAAGCTTATTGATAGAATTCATTATGACATAAACCATGTATTGTATGAGCATTTACTTCTCTGCTATCAATGTTTTTAAATGAATTCCCCTGCAATTGTTATATATTTTAGGACAGTGTTTATGGAAAAAGTTGGGGGGGGCAACTTCAGATGAGGACCGGTCTAAGAATAGATGTTCATAATGTTTTTCATGACTATTCATGCATTTACAAATTCAATAAAATTATAAGAATTAAAAGAAAGCCTATGAAAATGTGTATCTTTTTGTGAGCTGAGTTTCCATTGGATAAACCCGATGTGTTCAGATTGCCATTTACGATGATGACGACAAAAAGATTTTGGTTATTGCTCGTAACAAAAGGTGAACTGGTATTAGATAAAGCACAAAAATACACATGCTGTTAAATTTTTTTCTTTTCAAATATCTTCATTTGCCATTGTGAATATTGGGGGGGGGGGGGGGGGAGCAAAGTATACTCTGCCCCACCCCCACCCCCCCACCCCGGTCTGGATATTGGCCCCCTAGCTCCTACGCCTATGTGAGTATTTTACCATTTATATATGGTATCTGAAGATATTGTGTATTAAATTAGAATCCAAAAGTCTTGACTGACATTTCTCTGCTTTCAGTCACATTGCAAAATGCATTTACTCTGTTAACAATGTCATAAAAATAAAATGTGCTCATCATGAGCACAGTTGCCATTAAGAACAATGATTTCAAAGCATTCAAACCAATTATTAATGCTCCAACAGATTGTATGTTCAGTTATTCAATGAGGTTTTTTAAAATTTTGTTGGCTGTTAAATTCTTAAAAAGGAAAAAGTGTTAAAAATCTTAACACTTTACCAAACGCCAAGTTTTGGACTGTCCCAAATTGAAAGAGTTTACAGATGACATTTAAAAATGTGATGAAATTGAAAAATAATCTTCATACAGGGCAGAATACATTGTGGAAAAAGGAGAAATTGCTCATTATGAGCAATTTCTCCTTTTCCGATGATGCTTTTCAAAATGGTCTGTTGCAGACCGATCAAAATTTCAATGTCGTTATTGTTTGGTAATGGGTTAAATGTCAATTTGTTGTCAAATTCCAAAGTTGAAGTATAACCAATGGATCTAGTTCGAATTCATTCAATCTATGTCCAAAGGAATACTTACTATATGAGTGGGAGGGCCTTTGCCACAATGTTTCTAAATAGTGTCTGCTGCAAAGGTTTCATAACCCTTGATTTAGGACTCAATGAACAGTTTTTGAAAAAGATCGAATGAAAAGCTTGAAAGTCATATAACCCTTTATCAGAGAAGAAGAAAGGAAGAAATTGGTCTTCTCATTAAGTTTTTTTTTACCTTACAAAACATAAGCCAAGACTTCATGAATTATATTATCCTAGCGAAACCTTTTCCATAGACAATCACAAGTCAAATTCTTGTCTACAAACCTATCAATCTCTGACAAAAAGAAAGTGTTATTTTTTTCAGAGATAATCATATGGATACATTTGCTGGATTTGACCCTTTACTTGATACAAAAAATAATGTCATGTACAAGTAGTCTGCTCCCTCTATGTAGTGAGCTTTTAAGAAGTATGGACAATATATGGAAAGTTATCTTTTTGTCACAATGATTAGAAATGAGACAAAATCTATGAAGTTTGTCATCTCTTTTAGTCACATTTGTATCTTGTTCGAACAACACCAGCTGGGAAGTTAATTGGACCAGTGTAAAGGTAAAACAGAAAAATGTTTACACCTTGAACTATACAAATGGAACAACAGAAAAAAGAACCAAAACAGATGTTTCTACCTACAAAATTTCATAGACTAATCGCTGGGCTATGATTTGTTTGTTTTTTGTCAGTAAAGCTATGCTGAATCTATGTGCATCAGTAGATCTGTTGTATGTGTCATGGAGTCAACAGAATAAACATGAAATCCTTCATTGATCACAGTGGTTCATGGGCAGATTGAGTGAGTCAGTGTCTGCATGAATTAAAGGAGTTGACCCTTTATTACACCTTTACATGCATATCAGTGACTAAATAATCTTCTGTATACAATAATTGAAAAATTTCTCTGTGAAAATCACTCTGTGGCGGATTCAAGAAGTATGTTCAATCAGTTCATGAATTTCATGAAGATACTTGAACGAAAAATGGCTGTTTGTGACACAGAGTTGTTCTAGAACATGTTCACTAATTTCGAGAATATTTTTGTGAACATACTCATGGACATGAAAGTGTCCATGAATAAAATCATGACATATTCTTGATGTTAATATTTATACATGCTTAAATTTATGAACATGTTCATGGACAATTTTGGTTCATAAATGTCTATTTTTCGTTCAAATTTATTCATGAAGGCAGTTATTGGTTGAGCTTCTTGATTCAGTAGGTTGTTGACATAGCACAGAAAGAAAGTGTTCCATTTTCAAGTATTTCCTGAAGTATGTCTTCCTTGCTGTTTGTAAATGCATAGATTAATAATTATCCCTTCCCTTAACCCATTTCCTTTTACATTCCTAACATCTGTTTTAAGGTAGAATATCCATAATCCGCCAATTTGAATTTCTTCCTTCATCAGATTACTTGTTGGGTCTCAGTATGCACTGGTCTTGGGCTGAACTATTCCCGTTACACGGAAAAGTTGCCTCCAGACCGTTATACACAGAGAATGAACGATGTAATCCCACAAAAGAATGAGTTTCATATGGTAGATTATGGCTATTCTACCTTAACCGTTTCTTCTATATTGAAATTTATGCCTGGTTCAGGCTTAAAGCAACAGGGGTAAGTAGACGGAAAAAAAAAAAAATAGTCTTCAGAAAAAGCTCTTCATGATACATGTTACTGTAGAAACAATTGTTACAAAAGGATAAACTGCTTATTATGAGCAACTTATCCTTTTGTAACAGTGGTTCATATTCCATTTTGACGCAGATGGGTTGAAATGAGACTTTCATCCAGCCCCAAGATAATTTCATCACATGCCTTACAATTCTATTGTCATCTTCAAACTCATAAAATAGGGGCCAATGAACTGTTCTTTAACCCATTACCAGACAGAAACGACATTTGACCAGTTTGTTGCAGACTACTCTGTATAACATTGTAGGAAAAGGAGAAATTGCTCTTAGTGAGCAATTTCTCCTTTTCCAACAATGTTTTCTGCCCTAGCAGAAGATTATTTATCAACTTCATCGCATTTTGAAATGTAGCCTGCAAACTCTCTCAATTTGGGACAGTTGGAAATTTGGTGTTTGGTAAAGGGTTAAAGACACTCTACAGGTTGCTTGTAGATAAGGAAGTACCCAGATTGATAACTCGAGCATTATGCATATTCCTGATTAGTCCATTATAAACCCCTATGTGGGCCAGAGAATGACAAAAAACCTGAAACTTTTTTGCTTCCCTTTCCAACTAAACCATCAGTTAGAATATAAAATCTGTTTATTGGATGATTGTAAAAACATTTCTATAGATAGAGAAATTTCTAGTAATAAGTATAAGAATGAAACTGTGGTGACAAAAGGTGGAAATGCAGCATTTTCTCCTCTTTTCACAATAGTAGCTACCCATTTAAATAAGTTAACATTTTAATACTGAATGCTTCCAGTTTGCTTCAATAAAATCAAATCATTGAGTCCATTACCAAACAAAAGCGACATTTGACCAGTTTGTTGCAGACAACTCTGGAAAACATTGTGGTTAAAGGAGAAATTGCTCTTACCAAGCAATTTCTCCTTTTCCCACAGTGTTTTTTGCCCTCTGAGAAGATTATTACTTCAATTTCATCACATTTTGAAATGTCGTTTTCAAACTCTTTCAATTTGGGTTAGTCGAAAAATTGTCGTTTGGTAAAGGGTTAAATCAACATGAAGTAATTTGTTAGGAAGTTTGAAGTAGAGTTGTTTGATTTTCACCACAAGTTTCACATATCAACAGGAAAATGTTCCAAATTAAGGCCTCATTTGAACCTCTGTGTTGGAAAAATGGTCTTATTCCATCAGTGAATGTTATTGTGGCTGTTTAAATTGCCAAAAGCCGAATGTGATTGTTTTCCAGTGACCCAAATTGAACAAAATCATCTCCAGATGAAAATGTTAAATAAATCAAAATGTGACCTTTTAATTTTGAACTTGATAGAAACTATGAAGCCCAAAGGATACAATTATTTCTTAAGATATTGCAGGGCTTTTATCAATATTTGTAGTAGGGGGTGATTCGCAAAAATAGGTGGAGCATTAAGGAACCTCATCTGTAGATTTATCATAAACTGAGCAAAGTAGCCAGCGTTTCAGGTCAAAGTAGTCGGGAGAAATCGCCAGCACACAGCTCTTAATGAAACTTTTGCATCTGATGCCAAAGCATCAAATAACTGATACATGTATATGTATATAAGAGGGTAAGATTTGAATGTAACTACTGAATAACAGCTGGGTGGTTACAGGTTATAGACTGGAGATGCTGATGTTTTCAGAGTCCCAGGCCTCACACAGGTTCAAGCCCTGGCTTGCTTGTCTGTCAGTCTCCTGATATTCATCGTGGGGGAATATCTTTCTTGCTAAGTCTATACAGATTGACTTAAGTCAATATTTCATTCCAGCTGTAAATTGGCGGCTGGCCTGTGATCTAACCTGTTTGCTATTCAGAGTATCTTTCCTCATAAAAATTAGGCAGATATTTATGGCCTTGAAAATCAGATGACACAAAAATCAGTTTTTAGAAAAATTACCCTGCATTTTAAGGGTTAATTTCTGCTTTTAGGTTGGACTGGTTACCAAATTCCCTTAAGACCCATTTGTCATGTACAAGTCATCCAAACATGTTCATGATGCCCTGAGACTGTTTGATAAACATTGCAATGAACCAGTCAACTCACCTGACAGGTTGACAGATTAGGGCAGCCCACCGAGAAAACTCTTATATACTCATTCCTCTTAAATTGGGTATATTGTTGGTTCAGTGCAATACCATAGTAAGTGCTTCATGTTTATGGAGCACTTATTATAGTATTGCACTGAACCCTGGATATGTGACTTTGCCAAAGTTGAAAGAAACAGCAGATCTCACATATATTCAAGAATAAATGAAAACGTATTTTCTATGATATTAAGGGAAATCTTGCTACAAGTTAATTCTCATTTACTTTTTTTCAAATATAATATTTGTTATCTAAACAGGCTATTCCTCACAATGTTCTACAGTTTCGAAAAAAGATTGTTGAGAATGTCAGAGTTTCTGATTAGGATATATTCCCTTTGTAAACTTCTCCTTTCCTTCTGTAGAGTCTAATTCAGGTTTCCTAACATGGTTCTAATGTGTACCAACAAAGTAGAATTTTAGTAATGTTTGAAAAATACTGCATAAACGAGTCTTTGACAGACAGTCTCATTTGTCTTGAATGGGAAGACCATGGGATGCTATATTTAATCCTTAGAATGCTGGGTAATTATCTATCAATAGATATTTGTGCCTTCTACTTTCCAAAACTTTAAGTTCTGCTTAATTTTGATGTGGTAAGATAGTCAGAGTAACTAATAGGTTAGATCATAGGCCAGCTCCCAATTAACTTGGCGGCTGGTCTGGAACTAACCAATTTGCATAAGAATGAACTCGGTTCCAGCACTATACGGATTAAGAAACTAAAAATACAACATATATAACCTTACTTCATTGTGTTTGCTGCAAACAGTTTTAGAAATCACATTGAGAAGTTGATATAAACTTATCCTAATGAGAATTCATGAGAACTTAAAACAAAACCCATTTTCCTCTCTACTTCTTTGTTTACTACTGTTGCGCTGTATTTCCATCAGTCTAAAAACATCCCAATGTTTTTTATGGAAAATGTCAAGTGAGAATTATCCTTTTTTTGCCCACCGTCTGAATATTTCTTATAAATCCATTAACCCATTCCTTGCTCCCAAGAAATATGTAGGAGATAAGATGAACATCAGGTATCTGATATCTCCATAGATAACTCATCCTTTCCTTAATATACTATCCAGGAAGCAGTCATCAAGAGTTAATTTAGTAAGCTTTAGGCTTCTGTGAAGGAATTGATGTAACATTAGTAAGTTTAATACTTATTATACTATGCTACTTTAAGGGCATCTGGAGTAGGTATTATCACAAGCAATTTATAAATCCTTTTGTTATTACTTTAAGCATTCTTTATCTTATTTCTGTGGCACCAGATGTGTTACAGTAAGCTTGTAGTATTTGGCAAGATGAAACAAGGAATTACTATCATCGTTTTGTGGTATGATGTGGCTTTGGTATCAATTCCACAACCTTCAAAACATGAGGGGAGAAATCTCCCAGAGCAATACCACTTTGATGTCTACACTAATAGTAATGAAGCATTGCTGATTGACCAATGTAGATTATTCCTAATTTTGGTCAATTAAAAATTGAATGCATTAGTGTGGTAAGTCCTTTACTTATGTGAAAGTCTTATGGTAGTCTTACAATGAAACCTGCTCAATCTACGATAACTGGGTTAGCAGTGATTGATGGACGGGTTACTTCAATAGAGTTATCAGTTACATGTACTTTATGTTTTTTCTGTGAGATAGGGCGATAAGACTGGCTACCTTGCCTGATTATAACCTGGAATATAAACCTGCAGAGAGGGCGATAAGAACTTGCTCCTTCATCTTGTTTATTAACCTTTATAGTGCTGTAAACGACTTCATGCTTATGAAAACAGGTAAGATCCAGGCCAGCCACCAAGTAATTGGCGGCTGGCTTGTGATCTAACCCGTTTTGCTGCTCTGAGTATCTTTCCACATCCAAAATTTAGCAGATATTTAAGGTTTTGGAAAGCAGACGACACAAAAATCTATTCTTAGAAATTAACCAGCTTTCTAAGGATTAACTTGTTTCCCTGTGTGGGATTTTGTGACTGTCTACAAAATTGAAGCAGTTGATGACTGTTTACAAAATTGAAGCAGATGATGACTGTTTACAAAATGGAAGCAAAGATGACTGTTTACAAAATTAAAGCAATATGTGACAATTTTCAAAATTGAAACAATGGATGAATATTCACATAATTGAAGCAGTAGATGACTGTTTACAAAATGGAAGCAAAGGTGACTGTTTACAAAATTTAAGCAATATGTGACAATTTTCAAAATTGAAACAATGGATGAATATTCTCATAATTGAAGCAGTAGATGACTGTTTACAACATTGATGAGAAAAATAAATAAACTAGCTCGGAGACGATTCTTGTAATCTGGACCTGGTATTGTTTGTATCTGGTTTATTGTTAGATTTAACACTGAACAAAAACAAGTAAAGGGTTTTGAGCTGTTAATGTAACTTCCATACAACTTCCCCCTTGAGAGATTAATGAAAATATAAAGTAGCTAGTGTAGAAAGTCGATAAGGGTTTTATGAAACATGGGCTTAAGTCACTGCCAGAATTTAATGCAAATGTTTAAATATTTATCCTACATAGCAGGGGTGGCAAAATCAATTGTCTGCATTGCCCAGCTGCCGACAAGGCTTAATAGACAAGTAAATTTTCACTGAAATGTACTATAGAACCATTATACAGACAAGTGCAGAAACAGATTTTGTATTTACAGACTGTAAATCATAGCTTGTAAGTAGCCGGTCAGAGACATGAACCTTTTAGCACCTTTCCCATATACATCCATTCTGACTATGTTGCAGAAGGCAAAATCAAAGTGCCAACAAGACATTGCATAATCATATGATTAAAATAAGCGAATTCTTCTCCTGTCATTTTGATTTTGAATGAAGTTTTCTCTAGGAGGTGTTAAAAGTCCTGCTTTTAGGAAAGGATTTAATATACCATCAACTCATTGTAGAGGTCATGGTAATTATGGTGAATTGGCTCTACAGCTACAATGCTGGCAATTACTCTGTGCAGCACGATTTGTAGTATGACATACCAAGGGTTCAATGCAATACTACGGTACATGCTTCATGTTTGTGAAGTACTTACTGTGGTCTTGCATTGAACCCTTGAATCATCTACTTGAAAAATATACTCATTTACTCAGTTATTCACTGGCATAACACATTACACATATTACATTAGTAACACAACTGTGGACGCATGGTCCATATTGAATTCTGGACAAATACAACAACAGTTATATGTTTACACAAACACTCTGAATGAACATCAGCAGCCAGCTTGTGGCTTATCAGTTATTTAGAGCTGGGTGTAAACATTCCGGTGTGACGGTGTATGTTTGGGCCATAGAATGTTCCATAGAAGTCAGTCTACTGATGTAAATTATGTTATCCGTGGTTCTGGTTTTCTCATATTACATTCTACGTAATAAGACAAAAAGGTTGGTGCCAGCTTTACATGTTTCACATTGTTTGTGCCGTTTCACTGACTTGTGTATTTTATTTAGACTGTATGCTGAACTTAATTTGATAAACTATTTTCATTTACTGATTTAACTGTGACTTTGATGAACTTATCATGGTGTCGGTACTGTAGAGAATCTTCTAAGAACCATTTAAACATTATTTGGTAGAGAAAATGAGTTTTCCTGCATTTAACAGTCAGTAGGTTCATCATTTCCAGGGCCTCCTGTGTTTTAATTATGTTGTATGAGAGTCCTTAACACTTTACTTGGAGGCATATTTTTTAACCCTTAGAATGCTGGGTAATTTTCTAAAAATAGTTTTTTGTGTCATCTGCTTTCTTAAACTTAAAATATCTGCTTAATTTTGATGAGGAAAGATACTCAGAGTAGCAAACAGGTTAGATCACAGGCCAGTTGCCAATTAACTTGGCAGCAGGTCTGGATCTAACCTGTTTGCATAAGCATGAAGTCAGTTTCAGCACTATAAAGGTTATTTTCCAATTTGGAACAGTTTGCAGTTTAATTTTCTTCGAAATTTGAAAATATTTCTCAGGTAAGGTTTAAAGAATTGTTGGAAAATGAGAAATTGCTAACATAAGCAATAACTCATTTTCCAACAATATTTTCATAAGTCTATTGAAGACATATTGAATAAATTAAGCACTCTGCAAAGGGTAAAGGGGTAAAGGATAATTGTATCTAATTAACCCAAGATGTTGTTTTATTAGGTTGAGTTATGAGGTATAATTGTTGTTGCGTGCATGAAGACCATTTATTTAATTAGTTGTTGTCTAAACCTCTTTCTACATGTACAAAGCAATCCTTAGTAGGTTTGCTTATTGGAATGATGCACTGTTTGAAGGTGAAACAGTCTAAATCGTTAATTGTATTCATGTCTTATGAGAAATATTGCTTTTTTATTTTTAGGTTTCTTATGAATCCTTTCTGAAACATGCAATCCTTCTTTTTTTCTATTCTATTTCATTTGACATCCAACTCATTGGAATAGGAGAACTTGTTGATTTGCAAAGAGCAAATCGAGGGTTCAATGCAATACTATAATAAGTGCTTCATGTTTATGAAGCACTTACTTTAGTCTTGCATTGAACCATTGAAATATAGATTAAGCTTCATTGTAAAATTGTATTTATCTTTACTTTCAGGGGAGCTGAGCTGTTCAAAAAGGTCCAGTCATATAATGAGCACCATAAAACAAAGCGAGGACAGACACTTTCACTCACTGAGGTAATCTCTACAAGCCCATTAGTCAAAATATAAAATCATCATAGGAGAAAACTTTTGATTTCAAGGTATTCAAGCAGTATCTGGGACACAGCAGGTTAAAGTAAAGTTTGTTTCTGTCATGTAAAATGGATTAATGGTATTGACATAGGTTCAGGAAGTCCCATGTCAATTTGTTTGATGACATGAGATATTCATTTTCAATCCATTAGTCTATAAGGGAAACTAATTGATAGTGATGTAACAACAATACTTCATTCTATATTTTAGTTCTCTTCCTGGAAAGCTCTCACTAGTTCTCTATAGTTGGATAGGTTTGTGCAATTATTTGAATATGGTAAGAGACATGTATAGTCAAAATGATTTGATGTTAAGGTTATCTTTTATTTTCTGATGGGGCAATCTAACATCGAAATTTCGAAGGATCAAAATAGTGGTGGACTTCATGTAATTCTGAGTTTTGTATTTAAAGTATGTATCGATTAAAAAGGCATTAATATATAACTGTGATTGATGGTTGTTTGATATTTTACTATATTAATGGAAATATTGGTAATCAAACATTGCAACAAACAATTCTGCACAACGTCTACCATTAATTAATTGGTTTGAAAGTTTGATGTGATGGGAGATATTGTCTGATTAAAAAATTTCCCAATATTTCCAAATCACATCAAATTAGCTTCACTAGAGACATGTACAAATGTCTATATTTGCAGGAGGAAGGAAATGTTCGAGTTCAGGGTCCCTTGAGGATCTACTGGGGTCTAAAGAAGCCCATTGTGTTGAAGCAATATGACGAGGTACCCACGCGGGATTTACCGAAGAAACGTTACAGTGTCATCAATGATACCAGGGACCTTAAACCCCTGCCAGAGCTTAAACAGGTAAGTAAATGCTGGGAATTGATTGATTAGATTAAACTCATTTATTTTACATTGATTGTAGAACTTTCAAATTTGCTTCTTGGAAACATAACCAGTACTTGTGTGTGTCCAATTTGTTGGTTTGTCCAATTATTTTAACCTCACCACTAATATAAAATCACACCAGGGACCCTTGGTACCGAAGGCTGACACTCTACCACTGTACCACTGTTACCTACAACATGGAACAATTCTATGTGTGAAGCTATTTTTACCTCATGATTTAAAGATTTATAGACTGGTCATGTATCCAGAAAGCAGAATCAAGAGGGATGAATGTGATTAGGAAATAATTGTTTCATAATTGATGTCTAATGATCGTAACTATAATCTAGTATCAGTTTGGTGAGAAGGAGAAACTCTTTTCCTACCATGAAGTATTATTTCAAAATTCCTCCAGCTTACAATAAATTTGCTTTTTGCAGTATTGTTGAAATAATTTGAGAACTGTCTTTTTTAACAGTACATGTACTTGTTTATGCTTCCAACTTAAGTGCTTTCATGCAATTACCTGGATTTCTGTTGGAACCATGACAGATTTTCCTTTTTCTGATTTTTGTGAAATCCTGGTTGTATGAATTGATAGATGCACATGGTCAGGGCTTTCATCTAGATTTGAAGAAACATCCAGGTTGAGATCTAACCAATTCAGCAAGGCAACCCTCTTTTATCAGGCTTCATGACTGCATGAAGTAACAGATTCACAAAGGATTTGCAATTTGTTCTTAATGAAATGACTGCATGTTGACAAAAGACATTTTAATCAGTTTGCTACTTAATACTTCTACACAAGATAGCTTACAATATAAATACAAACTGATGTTTGATCAAGAGATCAATTTTTTTAACATACTGGAAATATATCCTGTAAATGTTTCAATCAATCAGTCTGTCAATATGTAAATATCTTTATATCCATCCTACAGGGTGTGCTTATCTTGGGGATGAATACTATGTTATATAATAACATAGTACTCACCCCCAGGTTAAATACAGGTTAAATACCGACCCCAGGCTGGGAATATATTGATGTGAAAGTGATTCAAGTCATTTTTAAGTCCAATTATCTTGAAAAAAAAAAAAAATCGTCATTTTTTTCGTGACCATTGATTTTTAGGAGTCCGACAGTGGAAGTCCTGTGAGAAGAACATTTACAGACGATAGTGTTTTATCTTCACCCACATCGGAAGTTGTGATGAGACGGTCAAATATCAAGAAATCTAACACAGTCGCATACCGGGGCGACAAACCAAACAAGTGGAAGAGGGCGTCCATAAACGGGCATATATATAATTATGATGTAAGTATATATCATTGGTTATGAACAAGAATTTTATTTTTGCTGAATACCAGGGCCTTCTTCTGTTTACCTAAAATCACAAAGTTGAAAAAGCATAAACCTCAAAACAATGTACAAATAATTACTAAAACATTGTTATTGTTCATTCTGAATTGTCGCTTGCCAGTGACTATGATTTTGTGATGTGTTTGTAGATCAAATATGTGATCTTATTACAGTTACTGTGAAACTTTGGTATAATTCTTTTATCATTCCTTTTTGTTATTCGAAGGACTAACAAAAGTGCTGCCTAGGGCCATCAATGTGCTCTGCATTTAGCAGTTTATTGAGGGTACAATGTAAGACTATAGCAAGTGCTTCACAAACATGAACCACTTACTATAGTCTTGCATTGAACCCTTGATATGTAATTTATAGGACTCACTTTAATGAAATAGAAAAGAATTGTGGGTAATTTTTATGATAAAAATATTAGGCTTTATTGATTGAAGCAAACAGACCTTTTACAAAAAATCTTCATTGGTTTATCTCTAGACAGGAGAATGTATGTTTGATGTAAGTATATTACTACAGTGTTGCTGTAATTTCTCTAAAACAATTTACTTCATACATACTCATGTATTGCATCAGCAGCTAACTAACTGATAGACAAAAATGTTGGTTTATCTAAACAATAAAATTTCAACATGGGGTGAGGTCTGTCACAAAAAGCCTCATTAAAAACTTTGAACAAGTCTATAATTATGTAGTACATCTCTATTCTACTTTTGCTTTTTGTCTGTGTTTTAATGATTTGTTGATTTGTAATTTTTTTTAAAAGCTGTTTAACTGGGAGTGAAGATGTGATCTAATCGTTCCTATATGAACATTCAACAATGAATGACTCATGACTCATTTCTCAATTATGAAATCATAAGAGTTCTTAACCCTTTACCAAACAATAACAACATTTGACCACTTTGTTGCAGACGACTTTAGAAAACATTGTGGGAAAAGGAAAAATTGCTCGCAACGAGCAATTTTTCCTTTTCTGACAATGTTTTCTGCCCTATCAGAAGATTATTTTCCAACTTCATCACCTTTTGAAATGACATGTGCTAACTCTTTCAATTTGGGTCAGTCGAAAATTTGTTGTTTGGGAAAGGGTTAAATCACTTGTATCCAGCTACATGAATAAACAATATATACCATTGTACACATTACTTTCTGGTTACACTTATCATTTACTGACTATATTCTTTAACCTGTTAAAAGTTCCTATACTTAAAAATGAAAGCTTAAAGACTCGCTTGGAAGTTCTGTTCATAATTAACATAGCTCTTTATTGAAAGAAAAATTTATTGTCCAAAACTGAATAAGATTGCAGATGGCAAATTAAATTGAAACACTATCAATTTTTTTTTTTTTAGTATTGTTTAAATGAGCCAGTTTTTCTTCCTGTAAGGCTATCTCTACCTATTGATTGTGATTAATTCAAAAGTTGAGCATTACTCGTTAACATGCATCTTACTTTTCATTCAAGATTCCTTCTTATCTTTCCATTTCGCCTGTCTATTGATATGTATGTCTGCTGTGTCTTTCTGTAAGTGTCTGTCTATAAATGTGTATGTCTTTGTCTTTATGTAAGTCTGTCTGTCTGTCTGTTGTTATGTATGTCTATATTTTTGTAATTCATTCTGTCTGTCCATTTATATGTATGTCTTTGTCTTTTTGTAAGTATGTCTGTCTGCAAGTGTCTCTGATCAACCATTGAAATACTGAAATAAGAAATGGAACATCTCTCATTTGTGGGATAGAATATATTGCCCGGAAAGAGGAGGAGGGGGGTTCAGTTTTGCAACAGTTCCTCCTTTAAAGGCCCATAAAAGGAGATTAATGCTATATCAAACTATATTATTTTGTAAGATTCAAATAGTTATCACCAGAAAACACCATCAGTACAACTTAAATGTGGAAGATAACCAGAAATAATCCAGATTAGCAAGTTTTATAGTTCAGATTTCTTGATTCTTCACCTCTGACCATGACAGTTGATACAAACATTTTTAAACCGACCAATCAGAATTCATTATTTTGAATATGTAAACAAACAGGTTGTTGATAAACATGATTGAATGGGAGACAACTATATTTCAAGCACAACATAACTTATTTTAAATGAGTCTATTTAATAGGGTCTCAATGCATTCCTAAACTTA
Source organism: Cerastoderma edule (assembly GCA_947846245.1). Lineage (NCBI taxonomy): Eukaryota > Metazoa > Mollusca > Bivalvia > Cardiida > Cardiidae > Cerastoderma > Cerastoderma edule. The sequence continues at coordinate 40,448,512 of OX401406.1, forward strand.
TTCTCATTAATTTTATGAACAACAATTAAAGAACTCCATTTATTTTTTCAGTAATTTATGAGTACTCCTCTCCTTTGATGTGCCTTTAATAGGATTGATTCTTTATGTCAATTTGTAAACTTCAGGGATGGGTTGGCAAAGCTTGATTTATTATGCTCGCAGAGGATTGTATTCTATTTTGAAACATTATCATTTTTCTATGAAGAATTCTTCTATTATGTGATGATTTTGATAGGAACTCATTTTTGCTCCTTAAACAGTCTTTTACGTCAACATTCAATTTCTAAACACACCATATGCTGACTATCCTGTATCTAAACTCTACTTTTGCATGTACTGAATAATGATAAGTATTCTTTTCTGAATAATCAGGGACCTGAATGTGTAATACATATATGTACAATATCATGAGATAGAAATATTTTAAACATATACATGTGTATTCCATAATAATTGTATTTATAAGTGTATGAAAAAAAATTCACCAGTAATATGCTGTTTACTCTCTTCGATAATGTTGGTTATGATAATTGAATTAAGTCTGATCACAAAATTGTTTTTGGCACTGGGTTAGTGATATTTAAATGTAGCAGCACGTTTCTTACTAGAACTTACCCTGACAAAGCTGAATCTGAATGATTTAGAAAGGCCAAAACAAGGGAGATAATTCAATTGCAAGTTAATTCTTTACATGTTTTTATTAATTTGCTGCAAACAACAATTTAGCTGGGAAAACATATTCACAAGATAATACACTCAAACAGACCAAGCAAATAACTGCTTTTAGTCATCATCTTGGTAACATAACAAGTCAATTCTTATTTTTTATCAATATTATAAAGTGTTGTCAGCTGCATATTATAAGAACAATGTCAAAGCTCATGCAATCCAGATAAATTTTCATTTTGACTTCATGATTGCATTTTATTTTCAGATGAGTAAATGTGTTCATTTAATTTTCAGACAAGCGTATTTACTCCAGTATTAGGCAGCTGTACCAGTGTGACCGTTGATAACAAAATGACGGTACAACAAGTTGTAAAGGCTTTGTTAGAAAAATTCAAGGTAACTTTTTAACAACTACACTGCAGCCTTTTTATAACGCGATCCGTTAAATGGCGATATTTAGTACAGATCCCATATGGCTCGTATTTAAAAGGACTGTCTCAGAGATTCAATCTTTTTAATAATGAAATTCTTTATACACATGTGAATTCTTTACACACATAAAATGGCATCACAGATCTATAGTTTAATGAAACTAGACCACTGGTTCCCTTATCACTTCTTTTCATAATTGTGTGGTGGAGATATAGCATAGTTATGTTGCAGATATAGTAACTATAGTATTTATAGTCACTGGTAAAGTCCTGTAACTTAAGCTTTTTTAATGAGATATATACAAAAAGAAATTCTTTTTTTAAATGGAATAAGTCATGTTTTATTTTTCTTACAGGTACAAAATCAACCAGAAGAATACAATTTATGTATAGTATCTGAGAGTGAAGGTACAAACTTTATTACTACATCATCTCATGTTAGAGTCGCCATTTTTCCTGGCGAAAATCTGCCATGACCCTGCCTGCATTAGTCCGAATGATCCAGACGTAGATATTTTATTCTACGTCTGGATGCGTTCGATATAAAAGCACGTCAAGCAGATATGGATTATTCCCAGAAGTGCATGTCGGGAAGAATGTACATCAAGTCATGTTAGAGTCGCCATTTTACCTTGCCAACTTGTGACACGACCCCACCTGTAGGCCAGTTTTGCCCATGATCAATTTTGTAATTTGTCCAACATGAAAACTAGGATCAAAATTGATTATTTTATGTTATGCAAAGGGTTCTTAAAAAAACTGCTTTTCTGTTGAAGCTTACAGTGACCTAGTTTTATCGATCTAAAGTAACCTTCCTTTTTATCTTTTGTAGACCTTGTGAGAAACCCATTCTCTATAAATTTTATCGATCTAATTAGAAACCTTTGTCTTTAACTTTTATTTACCTAATGAGAAGCCTCTTCCCTTAGTTTTTAAGACTTGACGAGAAGTGTTGTCTAATAAGATTTATTGACTTAACAAACTTACTGAGTTATCTCTCTTGCTGATCATCCCCATTCTTTAACACTTTAATTTCTATTTATTACAAATTTTCTTTTCATTTTTCTTTAACCAAGTACACTTAAGCCTGTAAATAATTCAATATGCGTTATCCACATCATCATAATGGGAGCTAAATGACCGTAGCTGTCGATGCTCCTTAAATCACCATTCATTAATTCATATTTAATTTTTCCAGAGGAGAGAGTATTAAAGGACTCGGACATTCCATTGTTAGAACGACTGATGCAAGGTCCAACAGATACAGTTAAACTCTTTATTAGGGACCAGCCAGACATGGTCCCTGTTGTCATGCCAACCAACATTCCAGAAGGTTCCTCCCCCACCACCGAGGTACCAGTAGGGGAAACCCCACTTCCGGAAGAGGTGTGTTGAATCTGCTTAGAAGAGTTATTCCCTTTACAGTTGATATGCAATATTAATGGTTATATTCAAGACTTTAATTAGTCCTCTATAGAAGTATAGGACTTATAGTCTTAAATGAACCTCCAATATACCCTCATCATATACCAATATGGTTGTTTTAGTTTCATATTGATTTCAACAGTGTTGAAGTACAGCTATTCATACTCATGACATTCCTTTAAAATGATCTTTTCATGGCATTTATTTCTCATACACACAAAACACCAATTCATTTGTTGTAAGAAATAATTAATCTTCTTGCTTCATCTACATTTATGTTGAAGAAAAGACAATACATTGCATAAGTCATTGCCTGTTTGCTTAGAAAAATGTGTGCTTCATTTGTCAAAAGTTCAATGCAAGACTATTGCAAGTCCTTCACTTTTTTGAATGGCTTGCAATAGTCTTGTAGTGACTAATCATCATGTAGGTATATATCAGATGACTGCTACTCTTTATTCAAATGAAGAAGGTATCTAAGAGTTGGGTTTCTATTTGTTATAGGTAGAACAGCTAGTGGCGATACCAGAGCCTGTATTACGAGGCTTGTTAGAAAAGTTCAAAGGGGACGAAGAAAAGGAAGTTAGAAGACTGAAAGCAAAGTAAGTATAGCTTTCCTTAGGTAATAAGAAACTTGTTTTCTTTTTGATATTTACATAACATAATGAAAATACAGCAATAGTCCGCATTTATGTAGGTTATGTATCATATTGAGCCTCTAAAAATGTTTATCCGGACCCTGATAATTCGGATGTCTCGCAATCTGAACGAAATTGTAAGGAAACGGAATTATTTGACCAGTTTGTTGCAGACGACTTTTGAAAACATTGTGGGTAAAGGAGAAATTGCTCGTGATGAGCAATTTCTCCTTTTCCCACAATGTTTTCTGCCATATCAAAAGATTATTTTTGAATTTCATCACATTTTGAAATGTCATCTGCAAATTCTTTCAATTTGGGACGGTCGACAATATGCAGTTTGCTAAAGGGTTATAAGTATACACTAGCATACAGACTGTTTATGTCTTAATGTGTATAAGACCATGCTCTGCTTCATTAGTAATCGGTAATCCGGATATTTTGTTGGGAACGAACATGTTCCGATTAACGAGACATCACTGTACTGATTTTGTGATAGATATAAGAAATATAGCAAGTCATTTACAAAGGGGAATGACTTACTATAGCAAGTCATTTACAAAGGGGAATGACTTACTATACAATGTAGATAGATATAAGAAATATAGTAAGTCATTTACAAAGGGGAATGACTTACTATACAATGTAGATAGATATAAGAAATATAGTAAGTCATTTACAAAGGGGAATGACTTACTATACAATGTAGATAGATATAAGAAATATAGTAAGTCATTTACAAAGGGGAATGACTTACTATACAATGTAGATAGATATAAGAAATTTAGCAAGTCATTTACAAAGGGGAATGACTAACTATACAATGTAGATAGATATAAGAAATATAGTAAGTCATTTACAAAGGGGAATGACTTACTATACAATGTAGATAGATATAAGAAATATAGTAAGTCATTTACAAAGGGGAATGACTTACTATACAATGTAGATAGATATAAGAAATTTAGCAAGTCATTTACAAAGGGGAATGACTAACTATACAATGTAGTAGTTTTTGAAGTTTTTCTGTGGCTACAATAATTCAGAATTCTTTCCATGCATAAATTTTATCTGAAATTTGTTTTTATGCATTTTATGACTTAAAAATCATTATGGAAATAGCAGACACTGCTCATTTGAGCATAGGAAATGAAATACATTGTACATGTGATGTAAAAACACATCAAAGCAAAACAACTTATTAAAACTTATTAATAAAAATTATGTTGTAATTTCAGATATGACAGAATACGAAGAAGAGTACAGCAAATCATAGATGACAAAAAAGCGAATGTCTCGCGGACGTAGCATTTTACTGTGTATAGAATGTTTTGAACTGTTATCCCAACACACTGATGGGTCTATGAATTAAACCTGTTTTGTGCAGTGAAACCAGCAGACTCCCTGGGCATGTCTAATAGTGTGTATGATGAGTCCAGCACATTCTCAGACCATCTGTACACCTGGATTATGTAAAACTGCCTCTTTAGTACAATATACTATCAAATACTCTGTGCATGTTGTCATTGGCTGTAACCTTGGTCATTATTGTTTACATCCCTTCCCATGAACATGTTAAGAAACAGATAAAATCATGTGTTTTGCTGTTATTTTCCAGCATTTTCAATACAGACAAATGGGAATGGTCAAAATCCCAAGGATAAGGTGAAGAGAATTCTTCAGCCTTATAATGAAGAGACTTGATTTGAACTAATTTAAAGTTGGGTAGATAGAGAATTAATATAAAATATTTTCTTTAGACATTTTTTTAGTCACAAGCAATTTTTTTTCTCAAATTTAAAGGTTCACTAAGCAACACTGACAGTGGGTTTTCATTTTTGAATGGCCTGGCTTGATAGCAGCAACTTCTGTTTGTATCAAGGGAGATAATTTGAGTGTTTGTTAAATTTGGATAAATACTGTAGACACTGGCAAAGGGAGATAAATGGAACGCCTATTTTTCTGTCCATGAAGATTGCCAAGAAAGTTTCCCATGTAAAAAAAGTATTATGAAAACATCTTCAAATGAAAGTTTGACCACCCAGTGCAATACTATTGTAAGTTCTTAACTTTTGCTCTACTGAAGGTTTTACAATATTATTGCACTGGGCTAGCAACTGATATGTTAAAGATTAAGATCCGGCCTGGCCTAGTAGTAATGGGGGTCTTGGGCCTAAGTCCAACAGGTGCCACAGGCTTCTTTGGGACTGTCCTTTGCCAAAATACTTCCGAGCCCTGGCTAAGTATGATTGAATTCCATATAAGCCATTAAATAACCGAATAATTGTTGGCAATGCATTTAACCCAGTAAACGTTAATAGGAAACAGTTTCATTTTACAAAATCACTCATTTGTTAGATGGGTTTTTTTTTTCCAGTTTTCTTAAAGTTACCTGATATTGTATTCAAGGATATCTGACAAAATCAATGAAACATTAATTCTGCTTCTGACAGAATAATAATTTCCAACTTATATTATAAAAAAAGCAATACCAATAATAAAAAGAAACAGTATAACAATGATTTTAATTTTTGTCTATCCCATAGTTGTTGATGTGTATTAAATCCCCATTCATTCATGACATCATTATTATATCATTTAACCTTTTCCCAAACAATAACCACATTTGACCACTTTGTTGCTGACGACTTAAGAAAACATTGAGGGAAAAGGAGAAATTGCTCGTATCAAGCAATTCCTCCCTTTCCCACAAGGTTTTCTGGCCTATCAGAAGATTATTTTCCAATGTCATCACATTTTGAAATGTCGTCTGCAAACTCTTTCATTATGGGACAGTCAAAAATTTGTTGTTTGGGAAAGGGTTAACATTACCTGCTGCATTTCTGCAGGAATAACACAAATTGTTTTATTCTGTTTTTGTTCATGCACTGCTGATTGTTTGTGCTTCCTTTTAGAGATTTTTTATGGGTCCACTTGGGCAATATGTCGGTGTCGTTTTTTCTGAATTATAACAAAAAAGTATTTGGGTACTCATTAGAATGATTGAAATGAGAATGTTTTAAGTAATATAAACAATATAGGGTTAAATGAAGAGAATAGTTAAGTATGAAACATCATCATCTAAGAAATGTAAAGCAATACTTTTTCTATTGTTGAATATTGAAAGTTAAAAGGATACCTTGTGCCATAATTTGATCAAGCGAATTTACTCAGTTTTAGCGATTCATTAGTTGTTTTTTGAACTTCTCCATGATTTTTATGATTATCTGCTGTGTTGATATACTTGTTTTTTAAGAAAGAATCTCAAGCCAGCAATTTTTATGAAACTTAACTAGAAAAATTACAAAAAGTTTGGATTACTCCTTATCCCGTAACACATTTTGAGCTTCTGCTGCAGAAGTCTTAACCCTTTCCCAAACAACCAATTTTCGACTTCTCAAATTGAAAGAGTTTGCAGACGACATCAAAATGTGATGATTGAAAAATAATCTTCTGGTAGGGCAGAAAACATTGTGGGAAATGGAAAAATTGCTCTTTATATTATGTTCATAAACATATATGTATATACATACAATGTATACATCTGTTTTTAGACTTTCCAACTTTGTAAGAAGAATTTTATATGACCCGAATGACAAAGTTTTTACAGTTACATGTTATTCTGTTGCAGGCAACATTAGATGCATTATATGAAAATGATTTTGTCTAGAAAACAATTTTTTCTCGTTTTTTTCCGTTTTAATGATTCTAAACCTTTCAAAAAAATTCCTTAAGTACATAAAAGTTAAAGAACAGTAAAGCTTATGAAAGCTTTCTTTTCTTTATGAGCCAGGTGTCTCAAATTCAATGAATTTATGACCAAGTTAATGTAAAACAAAGAATAGTCACATTGATGATGTGCAAATTCCCATTTAGATGGAATCATTTCAAATGTGTCTCCTCTAAATGAAATTAAAAGTGTTTTACATGGGAAACCGTATAAAAGTATTTTCCATGTGCAAACCAGTCTGAAAATAGTCATTTGTCGACTTACAAAATTGCCAAATATGGATTATCCCAATTAAGAAAGTATTATATATAAAACAATAAGGTCTCATTACCAATTAAGGCTTTACATTTATAATAATATGTGGATAAGTAATAGTAGAACATTGTATTTACTCGTTTACTTGTATATAAGAAGGCAATGATTTTTTAATAATATATAATAATCACATGTGATCAGAATTGTTGAATAAATGATAAAAAATATCACCAAAAAATAAGCATCTATGTGTTATATTTTGTTTGCCACTTATCCTGTTATTCATCTGCTTTCATCATGTTTGCTATTGGTCAGAAAAACGCATATCAAACCATGGCTTAATTATCACAAGCTAGATATTACATGATACATAAACAAGTCCAATGCAAAATATATGGTGGCAAAAAGGAAACATATGTGCGTTTTTGTCTCATTATAGAAAGTTATTACCAAGTTAACATGATTTAGTAAGCCATGATAAAGAGATAATTAAGTGGATACAACGATTTAGTGGACTATCAAGATGGTTGCTGTACTTTATGTTATCATAACTATATACGGCTGCCTTGGAGTGCCAAAATTGAAGAATTTGTATCATGATATAAGTAAAATTGCATATCATGGCTCAAAGTGTGCATATATCTGTTACTGTCATTTTTGCACCAAATCAGCATAGCACTTTGTAAGACATCAACTACTTCTATGTATGAATCTATCTACTGATAGATTACATAAGAAGCATGATCAACCTCTCCGTAAATTACTGAAATAATTGAGAACTGGGTAAATTTCAAAAGAATTGTAAATATCTGTTGTACACAATTCCATTCAAGATGAACATCATCTCTGTGAGTCTCTAACTAGAGAAATCTATATCCCTAACTCCCTGAGGTCATCCATTGCATATCGAGGGTTTAGTGCAAGACTATAGTAAGTGCTTCATGAAGCACTTACTATAGTCTTGCACTGAACCCTTAATATATGTATACCTATATTTCTATTGTCAGAGACAGACTTTATCGAGGGTTAAATGCAAGACTATAGTAAGTGCTTCATGTTTATGAAGCACTTACTATAGTCTTGCACTGAACCCTCAAATATTATAAACTGTTAATGGAGACAGCACAGGATTCGACACAAACTGGACCACCTCAACTCAACTGTCACACTTATACTCAAATCTAGAGTCCAGCATGACTTGACCTAAGGCAAAATATACATCAGTATGTTTCGAGAACATCGGGCAAGGATTCATAAACTCTTCTATGGCAAACTGATTGGGGTAGGAAAAAAACTAACACTGTTGGACATTAGCATACTTCTATTTGATATAAAACAATTCAAAATATTGCACAACTTAATCCACCTTATATATACTCGATTCTAGAACACATGATTAAAAACTTCAGATAGTCAATTAAACAATTTAGTCCAAGTCAAAATTTCAATATGTTTTAACATATTTGCAGTAGTCAACAAAACAAGCAATTGCAACAACACGGGAACTTGCTTGTACTAAGCAATTTCTCTTTTTGTCAAAATGGTTTTACAAACTAATAACGATCCAAAAGTTAACCAGAAAGCTGCAGATGAATCATTGTTTTAAAAGGAGAGAGTGATCCTATTATCAATTTCTCCTATCTAAACAAGCTCTGCTCAATCAAAAAACTTTTGTTTATTATGGATTCAACATCTTTGACCGTATACTTGATAAATTTATGTTGGCCATGAATTATCTAGGCTGCAGTATCAAAGAACTTGTTAATCATTGATTCAACATCATCAGCTGTGTACTTGATATATTTATCAGGATTTTTGGTAAAGTTCATCCTGCGGTACTTCCCGAGAAATATTTTGTATGGTGGAATGATAAAGTCTATGTTATCTTTCTTCATCACCGCCCGCAACTCAAAGTCTGGAACTGCATAACCTTTCTGGGTCCGTAAAATCTCTTCTAATTCTTTATTGAAGCCCTGTGAACAAGAAATAAAATTTAAAACATTACCAAACAAAATAGACATTTTTACCACTTTCTTGCAGACAACCCTAGAAAACATTGAGGGAAAGGAAGAAATTGCTCGTGATGAGCAATTTCTCCTTTTCCCACAATGTTTTCAACCTTATCAGAAGATTATTTTCAAATTTCATTGAATTTTTAAATGTCGTCTGCAAACTCTTTCAATTTGGGAGTTGAAAATTGGCGTTTGGTAAAGGGTTGAGTAATGTTTTATCCTTTCAATGATAGGTTTTAGGCATTACGATATCTTGCTGTTGAGACATTAAAGATAGAAAATTTGTAGACTACCAAATAGGTTTCTGCTTCTGTACTTATTTTACACTTGATTAACAATCATTGGTTATTCAAGCCCATTTTCGTGCAATTCAAATATTTTTGCATATGAAGCTTAGAAAATTTGCATAGGGCTCAAAAATCAAAGTAAATTTTTGTTGCTATCAAATCAGGTTGGCCTTCAAATCATGTTCAACCAAATATGTTTAAAACGCAATAATTCATTATATTATGTTTTATATGGTGAATGGGAAGTGCTCACCTTAGTTTTTATGGAAATAATTTTCTAATTCAGGCATTCTGCGTAGCCTACAAGTCCAAAGCAAACAAAGTGTATATTGCCTAAAAAATGCTCCAATGTGATGTGATTGTCAACAACCATGGATTGAATCAAATGACTAGTCTCTTATCCCAAATACTAATCAATGCATCACTATGAATTACCTCAACAAGTTGTATTCACATACATTATCAAAGAGCTTTGTTCTGCAAGGGGTTCATCTTAAATAAACTTACTGTGAACTTATCCTTTATATTCTGTTTTTCCTTATCTTTCAACTGAAAAAGGAAAGAAACAAGTTTAGTGTGATTGCAATATAACAAAGCATTTCCAAACAAATCTTATATTACCTTTAATCAAAGTCCCAGAATCCATCAGATTTTGAAGCATTATCGATATAAGGATGAACATATCTATGCTTTCCACCATCTTACTGTAAACCAGCAGGGTTTGGCTTTATTGCAGATAGAAAGATAGATAGAACCATTGGCATTTGGTAAGACAGCCAGGAGACCACCTTTTCTAATCTACTGCTACCTTAACATGATACCACACAGAGAGGGATTGATTATTTGAATTCGCGTTTTGTACTCTGATCAATTGACCATGGCTTAATTGCAGATAGAAAGATAGATAGAACCATTGGCATTTGGTAAGACAGCCAGGAGACCACTTTTTCTAATCTACTGCTACCTTAACATGATACCACACAGAGAGGGATTGATTATTTGAATTAGAAATTTGTACTCTGATAAATTGACCATGGCTTGGTTGCAGATAGAAAGATAGATAGAACCATTGGCATTTGGTAAGACAGCCAGGAGACCACTTTTTCTAATCTACTGCTACCTTAACATGATACCACACAGAGAGGGATTGATTATTTGAATTAGAAATTTGTACTCTGATAAATTGACCATGGCTTAATTGCAGATAGAAAGATAGATAGAACCATTGGCATTTGGTAAGACAGCCAGGAGACCACCTTTTCTAATCTACTGCTACCTTAACATGATACCACACAGAGAGGGATTGATTATTTGAATTCGCGTTTTGTACTCTGATCAATTGACCATGGCTTAATTGCAGATAGAAAGATAGATAGAACCATTGGCATTTGGTAAGACAGCCAGGAGACCACTTTTTCTAATCTACTGCTACCTTAACATGATACCACACAGAGAGGGATTGATTATTTGAATTAGAAATTTGTACTCTGATAAATTGACCATGGCTTAATTGCAGATAGAAAGATAGATAGAACCATTGGCATTTGGTAAGACAGCCAGGAGACCACCTTTTCTAATCTACTGCTACCTTAACATGATACCACACAGAGAGGGATTGATTATTTGAATTCGCGTTTTGTACTCTGATCAATTGACCATGGCTTAATTGCAGATAGAAAGATAGATAGAACCATTGGCATTTGGTAAGACAGCCAGGAGACCACTTTTTCTAATCTACTGCTACCTTAACATGATACCACACAGAGAGGGATTGATTATTTGAATTAGAAATTTGTACTCTGATAAATTGACCATGGCTTAATTGCAGATAGAAAGATAGATAGAACCATTGGCATTTGGTAAGACAGCCAGGAGACCACTTTTTCTAATCTACTGCTACCTTAACATGATACCACACAGAGAGGGGTTGATTATTTGAATTAGAGTTTTGTACTCTGATCAATTGACCATAGAGGCCCATCGTACATTTCTAAAGGTGCATGCAGACGACGCAAGAAACAATTATGACAAAATAAGTAACAAAGCCCTCCCCTCCCCCCCAAAAAATGTCTCCAATCATCAAGGTGGCTTCTAAAAACTGCTACAAGTGCTTCAAAAAGAGACCTAACTAAGTTAATCCTTTCCCAAATGCCAAGTTTTCGACTGTTCAAAATTGAAAGAGTTTGTCGACGACATTTTAAAATGTGATGAAATTGAAATATAATCTTCTGAAAGGGCAGATAACATTTTGGGAGAAGGAGGAATAGCTTGTTAAAAAAAATTCCCCTTTTCCCACAATTTTTTCTAGAGTCGTCTGCAACAAACTGGTCAAATGTTGTTATTGTTTGGTAAAAGGTTAACAAAAAGACAATCAAGAGGGGTTTGAGTGTTTAAACATACCTTGGCATCAGGGTTGTTGAGTTTCTGTGAAGAGATAGGTTCGTTAATCTCCATTATGTAGTGCATCACCCGACTCCAGCTGTACAACAGAAACAATTCGGACATTTAGATTAACTTGGATCAAATATTTGTGAAGAAATTATTTTACCAACATACATATACATACTCTTTCAATACAGTTAGCTAATTTTGTTAAGAGAACAGAAAAACATGTTTAGACTTGTTAATCATATATCATCTACAAAACAGTCTAATTTCAGAGTTTTCAATATAGTTTTTTACATGTCTCAATTTGGAGCCAACACAAAGTCAAACATCAAGGCAGAAAATATTTGAATACACTATGTAAATGAAAACCTTTTATATATGAGGTTGAAGCGGTATCAAGTTACTTTCAATTCGAAGCTGCCATAAAATAAAAAATCAAGGTATGGTTTGAGAAAACTTTAATAAGGCATGAATACTTTTGTAATTTAATGATTAAGTATACTCATACTTATGAATAGGAGCTGCCACATAAACAGGCATTATAGATTGGGTTGAAAAAGTTTTAATAAAGTCTATTTACCTTTGTGAGTAAGCTTTCTTATTCTCCACCACCTTGTCTTCGTAATACTGCTGGATATCCTTGTTCCAGATGTGTATCAAATCCACCAAACCAGATCTAGAAACAATACGTATAACGTTAGATAAAGTGTACATCATATATCGGTATCGGAGTACTGATCATATTGAAATGTTATTTACTGATAAATGCAATACATACAGTGGCAGCATATTGAAATGTTGTTTACTGATAAATGCAATACATACAGTGGCAGCATATTGAAATGTTGTTTACTGATAAATGCAATACATACAGTGGCAGCATATTGAAATGTTGTTTACTGATAAATGCAATACATACAGTGGCAGCATATTGAAATATTGTTTACTGATAAATGCAATACATACAGTGGCAGCATATTGAAATGTTGTTTACTGATAAATGCAATACATACAGTGGCAGTATTTTGAAATGTTGTTTACTGATAAATGCAATACATACAGTGGCAGCATATTGAAATGTTGTTTACTGATAAATGCAATACATACAGTGGCAGCATATTGAAAATGATAAATGCAATACATACAGTGGCAGCATATTGAAATGTTGTTTACTGATAAATGCAATACATACAGTGGCAGCATATTGAAATGTTGTTTACTGATAAATGCAATACATACAGTGGCAGCATATTGAAATGTTGTTTACTGATAAATGCAATACATACAGTGGCAGCATATTGAAATGTTGTTCTTACTGATAAATGCAATAATACAGTGGCAGCATATTGAAATACTGGAAATCTTATGATTTGAAAAGATAACCAATTTCCTCATATGGAATATGGGAGAGATCGTTGAAAACAACAGCAGAAGTGAATTGTTAGGTAAAGACTTATTGAAATCTATCAGGTAGTATTGGCAAGAAAGAAACCATTGAAAGAAAAGGAATTTGAACAATTGAACAATTGAAATATTAGTGTTGATTGGAGGACAACCAGAATGAATGAATGGTGTTTAAAGGCGCATCTACAGCTATGGTCGTAAAGTGCACAAAGAACATTAGGTAACAAAGTTAAAAGCTTGTTTGTAACAGAGAAAAGAATATCTAAGACCTGGGATCTTACTTTGGTCGTAAAGTGCACAAAGAACATTTAGGTAACAAAGTTAAAAGCTTTTTTGTAACAGAGAAAAGGATATCTAAGACCTGGGATCTTACCTTGTAAGGGACTTGAGAATATAGTTGTAATTGTTCAACATAAAAATCGGCTTGAGGAACGGATCACTGTAGGTTTCAGATTTGTTGCTCAGATTTAAACCAAGTGCTGACAGAACTTTGGCTGAAATAGAAAACATAAAACACAAACAATCTGAGTGAGTATTTGTATATATAAAGTAAGTTCCTTACAAAATAAGGTTGATTTCAAATGATTTTGGATTTACAATTTAACTCATCTTTAACATCATTTCATTTTCTTTCTCCTGGTATTTCATTAGAAATACTTCACAGTATTCATTTTAAATCAATAGTTGCATTCTAATTTGAAAATAATTGTTTGTTGGTGACCAAAGTATATCAGGGTATTTTCAACCTTCATTTGGGAAGAGGCCCAGGCCTGTTAAAATCTTTTAAAGTTCTATCCCTGAAATTGCTTAATAATAATAAATTACTAAAAACCTGGTATGACTTTGAATTTTTTGGAACTGCATGATTTTAAAGGAATTTCCAGTAGTAAAGATGCCTTTTATGGGCCCCTGTAATATAGCACAAAAAAAGCCCTAATAATACACGGTACTTACTGCAGTAATCCGCCAGTTTGAGTTTACTCTTTCTATCATCTACAGCCTCACTTGGTGCAGCCTGTTCACCTGTAACGAAGGGAATCATCCTTTAGAAATTATCTAATCTGTCACAATCTAGACAATGGTACAAAATGTGGCAGAGAACAGAGAAAAAGCACTTTTGTTAACCCTTGTAATGCTGGAACCAAACTTCATCCATATGCAAACAAGTCAGATCCGGCAAGTAAATTTGCGGCTGGCCTGTGAGCAAAGTAAATTGGCAGCTGGCCTGTGATCTAACCTGTTTGCTTCTCTGGGTATCTTTCCTCATCAAAAGGAAGATATTCTGATTATGAAAGAAGACACAAAAATCTCGTGTTTGAAAATTATCCAGCATTCTAAGGGTTAAGAGATTATCTCCTTTTATGCTCTGAGCAAGAATAATTTGCTTGTTTCATGATAATCCTTCTTATCTTTAATTGCTTTCAAAGATTTTTGATATTCTGGGAAATTTGATTTCTTCTTTGTTTGAATTCATTTCAAGACGTCATAAATCACCATTTAAACATTCAATGGCTACTATTTGAATCATTGTTGGAAAAATGGAAAGAATGCTATCCTGTGAGCAATTTCTCCTTTTGGATACATTTCAGAATCTATCTTTAATACCATAGAAACATTGCTCTGTTCTACAAAGACATCAATTAACAACTGTTGTCTTCAAAATACTCCTCAAGTCATGGATTACAACAACATTTCTATTTGGTACGAGATGAAAAAGAAACTATACTGTAGTTGAAATGTTGATCTAAGAAATAAGCATATGACCTTCCACTTTGATATTTAAGGCATGGTACATATAGAAGATAATAGGGAAAACCCTAAATGGTCTTGACAATGAAACACGGGAAGACTTCTACTGCTTCTACACCAAAAATCTAGTTAAGACTTTAAAGCTAAGTGAATGTACTCCAATGCAAAAAAATTGCACCTCACACATCGCCACTACAATGGTTGTAATACACATCAAGCTTAACTAAAATACGTTGAAAGATGCCGTTTATAAAAATACAGTCTTACTTTTACAAAATCAGACTATTTGACTATGATTTCATTCATAATATTCATGAATACATGTACATATTATAGATTGCAGCTTTACAAACAATAATATAAACATTCTTGTATCAAAGAATTGAATATAAGCATAATATTGGATATGATAAAAAAGCCATTCAAATATATAACATTCAATATGAAGACTTCTTATATCATCAGATACTTTTTAATGACAAGAGAATGAAGATTTTATAAAGCAATTTTGATATATATTTATTCTGATTGAGTAAATTTGTTTGTACAGTTTCATACATATAGCTTTATTCGGCATTATTTCATCAAATGGGTTTTTATGACACCTCCAAACAACAGGCAAAGTTCAAAACATTAACCCTTATAGTGCTGGAACCGACTTCATGGTTATGCAAACAGGTTAGATCCAGGCCAGCCGCCAAGTAAAGTATCTTTCCTCATCATAATTAAGCAGATATTTAAGATTTTGGTAAGCAGAAATTGCATGATTCAATTTTTAGAACATTACCCAGCATTGTAAAGGTTAAAATGACTGTATACTTTATATTACTTCTTTAAATGCACTTGAAGCAGACGATACAAGAAATCACTTCAAAATAAATAATTATTATTCTGAGCTTTTTTGTCACATTGTGTTTTAGCATATCTCATAAAAATTTAGAAAACAACATTTTGTTTCTTTATACATGTATCTGTTGTCATCTGCTGTTGTTTTCAATTCAAATAAGTTACAAAATCCCATTTTATAGGAACAGGTTAGTGGATGAATATCAGGTGCAAACAAAACAGTGCCTTCAGACTCAAACTACTGTCATTTATGATACTGTGCATGATACAATGAAGATGGTGTAAAGGATTTTAAAAAAGATGTAATCTAAAAAGTTCTTAAATAGTTATATATATATTAACACAATTTATGATTGACATTATTCCTCCCATTCTAAGGCACATGCTGTGTGACAAAAGGAGAATGGTGCTCTTAACAATATACTTTCAATTTCAACCAGTTACAAATTTCATACACGAGAATCGACTAAATCATCTTGAAGATGTGTTAAATCCGCAATTCATGAATAAATGAAGTGGGCAACACTTGATATGGATATAGAAATTATCCCATTCAATTTTGGTAAACACATAACTTTACACACCCCACTTAGACATGATGTGTAATTTTTCGTTTTGTCACAATATTTTCTTTTCACTATCACTATAAAAAACTTTTTATACTCTGTATAGTTGTAGTTTGCTGTTGCTTTTATTGGACAAGATTAATATAATATAAGGAATTGGTGAACACTCTTCAACATAAAAAAAAACAAGAACCTTTCTTAATTCTTAATTTGGAAGGGTTTGCAGACGACAAATGAAATTGAAGTAAAATGGATTATGTTCTTCTTGTGGTGACTAAATCATTTTTGATAAAAAAGTAAGAATTAATCTCATGATAGCAATGTCTGCTTTTACCAAAATGATTTCATAAGTCATCATCAGCAGCTCCCTAAGGAAGCAGATTTGATTGGAACGGGGCTAGAAGAGTGATGCATTTAAATAAATGATGGAGCAATTTGATGTGTATGTTTTATATTAAGTAAAAGCCTCCAAGGCTAGTTTTTTTTTCTATATAAGCAGCAAATCCTGCAATAAATGATATCACAGATGAGTACACAGCATATCATATTACTCAATAATCTTCTTTATATTTGAAAAGTCGTAATGAAAAATCCTTTGGATTAAGGTGATTGATAAAAAAGCTTGCCATTTGTTTCTACTATTACCATGTCAGGAAATTTGTGATGTGAACAAAGAGAAAGTATCAAAATACTACATTTGTGAATAGGAATAAAAATTAACTTAGGTTTAAGCAGAAAACAGTGCAACCCAAAAGGAGACTTCTTCTGTTAAAACAAATTTTGCTTAATTGCTGGTAGTATAACCCTTTACCAACCAAGAGGTCTGCTTTAAATTATTGGGAAAAAAAAGAATAGGTTTATTTAAGTTGGGTGAATAGGATTTTTTCATAAAAAAAGAAATTATTAAAAAGTAGACATCATTATATTATTCAAATGAACACCCACTCATATTACCATTGATAATTTCATTCTGTTAAAATGTTTATCTTACATCCTTAGTTTCAAATGCCACCTACAAACAATTTTTCCCAAACAAAAATATTTGAGTTGGGAAACGCGCATTGGTATTTGTTGGATACGGTTAAGAACAAGCATTAGCTGACTATTATATTTTTTAGCCAATGCCAACAGTTTGCCTGGTGACCTTCATTAAAGAATACATGTATTCCATTAAGGACATTTTTCACCAAGACATTCACACAGAAGTGTTAACACAGCACATAATCAACACTGCCAAAAACAAGAGATGAATAACTAGTAGAGAGATAGCAGCAAATCACAGAAGAAAACAAGATGATACCATCAAACTTATCAAACATTGTCGCAAAATTGAGAAACAATGCGGAGACATTTCTGACGTCTGCACCTGAAATGGGAAGACTATTGATTTAAACATGAAGTCTTGCAAAATAATGCATAACCACTTAGACACGGTTAACCTATCCCCCCTTATTGGTATTTCTGAGATTGTTCTATCTCCAAAGCAACAGCAGAAACCCCAGTTTGCAGAAGACATTTCAGAATTCGATGAAATAGGAAAATTATCTTCTGAAGGGGCAGATACATTGTGGGAAAAGGAGAAATTGCTTATCACGAGTTATTTCTCCTTTTCCCACAATGTTTCCAGAGTTGTCTGCAACAAAGTTGTTAAATGTCATTATTGTTTGGTACGGGTTATCCAAAGTGTTACATTGTGCAATCAGTGCCTTCACACCAGTATAATCTTGTCTAGGCCATCCAAATGAGTACCAGTACCCACATTATAGGGTTTTATGAAGCAATACAGAAACTAAATAAGGGAATATGCCTCTCTATTGGAACTCTGGTGAATGCACTGATATGTAGGTTTCTATCAAAACTATTCAAAATGATCCCTGCTATTGGACATCAAGCTTTCAAAACATCATAATCATTAATGGGGTTTTATGATGATGCTATAATACTGAATGCTCACAATCTGCTTTGAAAGGAAGACAGAGTACTTGTAAAAGTAAACATAGGCTTATACAACTAATTTAATAGTGAAGATTTTTATGCAAGGACTTTTAATAGTCTTGGACTAAACCCTCATAATACATCAAGCTATTTCAAAAAGAACATGTGGGAATACCATGCAGGTCTATAATATGTTATCTATGTTATCAAGGTGAGAATTTCTGATGCCATTAACATACTAAAATCTCAAAGTTTCTACATCAAAATTTATGGTGTTTAAAGATGATGTTCAAAGATGTGATGAAATACGGAAGTTAAAACTTATTTTCTTTAAAACTGTACAACAACTACTAGTACAGCTGTATAAAATGCACTGAAGAATAGCCATTGGGAGCAAATTCTATTTAAGTTTTAAAGCCTGTATAGGGCAGAAAACATTTAGGGAAAAGGAGAAATTGCTTGTTATGATGATGAATCGTAATGAAAGTGAAATAAAAACTAATCTATCATCCTTTTAGTCAATGATATTGCTTTTCAAACAATTTCCTCATGCAAATGATAAATGACAGTATTTCTTGTGACAAAATGAGAATCCTTTTCAGGGAAAGAAACTCTTTCCCAATTAATCTTAATAACTGTCTTTATCTAAAACAATCTATTGGTTAAGGAAATGCAGGTAGGGAATTGTTTGTAAGGACAGTATGCACATTATTGATATGATGAATAAAGGGTAATTCTTTAGTGTTATTTCAAGGCATCATCTGAGAACTCTATAATTTCCTACTTGTTTTACATCAATTGTGAAGGAAGCTTAAAGCTTTTTCAAAGTCACTCTCGATGACTGTTTCCTGGATACTAAACCAATACTTATGCCTATCTGTTGGTTAGTACGGGCAATTTTCACCTTGCCTAACAGAAATTCTAACCCCCAGAGGTCGACGCTCTACCTCTGCACCACTGCCGGCCACAAAGACTTGTTTTCAAGTAATAAACTCTTTTTGTCCACATTTATATCCTGAAGGAGTGTATGATGATATTTTGGGGGGGAAGGAAATGGTTAAGGATTTAAAGGCAATATTGAATTGGTTCTCATTCCTTGGTGGAGGAATCATATTCTTACCACGCTTTTTCGCTGCCTTATTCAGATCTATATAGACATATGTTAATAAAATAGACAGTTAGCAATGTACTGACAGTTAAATATTGACAGTTAGATTCTTTAAAGCATAACAGTAATCACAAAGCATTGGTAAATACAGTAATATCTCGTTAATCGCAACACTTCCGTTCCCAAAGAAATTTCCGGATTAACGAATAATCCGGACTAATGAAGCAAGGCCTGGTCTTATACATATTTAGACATAAACAGTCTATATGTTCTTGTATACTTATAAACTGTTACCAAACGCCAGATTTACGACCGTCCCATATTGAAAGAGTTTGCAGAAGACATCTTAAAAAGTGATGAAATTCAAAATAACCTTCTGATGGAGCAAAAACATTGTGGGTCAAGGAGAAATTGCTCGTCACAAGCAATTTCTCCTTTACCCACAATGTTTTTAATAGTCGTCTGTAACAAACTGGTCAAATGGCGTTATTGTTTTGTAGTTGGTTAAGCAAAATATTGCACAATAATTCCGTTCCCTTACAATTTCGTTCGGATTGCAAGACATCCGGGATTATCGGGGTCCGTATAAACAAGGCTTCACTGTACATCATTCAATTCCATCAATCCTTTTAGTACAGGGTTCAAAATTGATCAGTAATTCCAGAAGTTTAATGCATAATTAGAATGTATTTTTTTTTCAACAAACAAATGCTGGTTTTTAATGTTATGAATCATGATAATATAACAATAATATTTCAATAGCTATCTATATGTTTTTGTTCAAATGTTCTTTGGTTATGATGCAATATCTAGGCTTGAAAAAGAACCTAAAAAAAACAACCCACCTTTTTTCTAATAAGTATTATTATTTCAGTGGGAAAAGTTCTTTGCATTAACAATTTTTCCTATTGAAATGTTAGTTTCTATCATTATTTCTTGAAATGGCTATAGATTAGAAACTACATATGGAGTTATTGGTTAAATACCATTTCTTTCATATAAGAGTGAATCTAAGCTATCTCTCTTTATTTTAGAAATCTCCTTTCAGCTACATATAATAGTCAACATCTATATAATTTAGCCCTTTACCAAACAGTTTTGCTGCTGATTTTCTTTAAAATCATAACTAGAAAAGGCAGAAATTGATCAAATGAGCAAATTTTTACTTTTCTTAAATGATTTCCATTTTTTGTAGCAGTTCTAGTTATGGCCTGTTCATTCTTCCAATCAGGGATTGTAATTGATTTCTTTCATGGTAAAGAGTTAAACAGATCAATTGGCCCACAGACATACCATGCATTAGTAACATTGCACCCGCTGTCTCTGAATAATCCTGTAATTGTTCAAGGAATACCATTGTCTGAAATTAAAGGAGAAAAGTCAAAGGTAATATGGGTTTTGCTCAGTATTCATACTGTGCCAGAACATCCTTTCATGCACCTAGAATTTACATACTAGTACAGGAATTATAAGAGGTCCTGTGTGGTTAGGGTGGTGGGCTTATTCTCTTGGGTTTGCGATGTTGGCGTCCAAGGTTGGAGCCCCACCTGCACTCCTGGATCCACGATAGTGTTCTTTTGCAAGATACTTCAAAGCCCTAGCCTTATACTGATGTATCAAAAAAAGCTGTAGTAAAACTCAATTTCTGACACAGGGTTTAATAATTTATGAAACAAAGCGTGAAAACAAAATATTAAAGGAACATACCTGATTAGTTAATTCATGCACTGTGCCATCTTTAGGCATGTTGGACACTTTATCGGGATCATTCTTGATGTTGTCAATAAACTCTTCTAGAGCTTTCGCACCCTGAAAATAGTTGTTATCAATACTGTGCATACCACCTGCATAATGTACCTCATTCTGTGATGAAACTATTTTAGAAACAATTGTTAAAAAAAAAAAGGCTCAAGATGAACAATTTCTGACTTTGTCAAGATACCTTTTACCAAGTGTTATTAAGAATTGTTCAATCATACTTTTGATTGTTCTTCATGATAACTTTCAGTTTATAGCAGTCACCAAATACTATTTAAAGTGTTGTTTGATTTTGTTATCTTTAACCTATGCCTTATATAGAATTTTTCATTGAAAGCAGTTGCATTTCTGCTGGCAGAGTGCTATAATACAATCATATACAGTATACAATTTGTTTTATTAGTTTTTTAGCACTTCACTCATTATAGATTAAGGAAATTCCTTACTTAGCGGGGCAGAACTACCACCAATCATTAAGTGAGATGGGAGGCTACTTGTCAAGAAAATCCAAATATTGGTATCGGGAGTTGAACCAACACAGAGAAGGACTTTGTGATTTCAAGCACTCTACAAGGCCATTGAGGCTCTATAATTCAACCAATTCCTTCATACAAGATTTTCTTCCTGGCGGAATATGAAAGACAAAGTTGACAACTCAATACCCGTAATATCTGCATTTTCTTTTGCGATAAAAAGTAGAAAACACTAGATTTTACTGCAGATGCAGGTATGAAAGTAAGCATAAAGGAGAATGGAATAAAGGAACAAGATGTACTTACAGTGCTTCCTAATGTAGACAACAGAGAGGCCAGCTTAGCTCTGGTAGGTGCTTGACACCCCTGAAAACAACAACATTTGGATAGGTTAGGAGTTTTACACAATTTACACAATTATGTCAGTCATATCAAGGAAATTAGTGCATCTATCAATACTCCTTGTATACCATCACCAGAACTACACAATATTTTGTTTAAGTCACTGATAGCTTTCCCACATGCACATAATTTATCAGTGGTGATAGACAAATAGGTCAGCAACTCATGCTGTACTGACCTAATTAAAGATCATGGGCCTGGCAAAGCTTCGTCTCAAAACCCCTGTATTCCAAGTTTTGAATCGGGTGCTTAGCTATTGCCAAATAATTCAAATTGTCGATTTTGATTGAAATCCTAGTATGAGTTGTTTGTGACCAGCAATTTCTCATGACACAGTTGATTGTTAAAATTAAGTGTTGACATCATAACTGGCTGTGATTTTAGAAGGAATCACCAATAAAAGTCATGTTGCCTTTTATTATAGAACACTTACCTCTAAATTACGATCAAATTCTGGTTTAATAGAACGTAAATGTTTCACAACTGGAAATATAGCAAGAACAGTGCTAAAGTCACGGCGGCCTATGTTTTTCCTAGAATGAGCTGCAAGTGTCTGAAAATAGAAATAAACAGTTTAACCTTTCAAATGTTTTAATTTATTTACAGCAGTCACAAGTAAAAAAAAAATGCGAAAATGTGCAAAAAATTTACATGAAAGTTTATTACTGTAGTTAAAGAAATTTTGAAATATTAATCGCAAAAAAAAAGAATTAAATATGATGCATTTATCACAATAATTGCCAAATGTTGTCAGACAATTAAATATATCAAGGTTATGGGAAAGACGAGACATCTGGTTGTCATTGTGAGTTTAGACCTCACAAATAATTAACCATTTCCCAATTCTTATTTTTGTATATATGAAGCATTCAATAATCACTCAGATTGTTCAGTCTTTTGATGAAGTTAAGGAAATCTCAATGTGTAAACTAGTAGAATGGTACAGTTTATAGTTACCTCCCCTTCGTTTACCACCGTTTCCAGTCCTGGCTGTACAATGTTATCATAAACAGATCTCTGATATTTCTCAGGAATTATCTGTACAAGAAGCTGTAACTCACTCTGCAAGTCAAATAAAAGAATTCATGAATTCAACATTATAGATAAAATAATGATTTCTAAAATCTATTAAGCTATCATAGAAAATTTTTCATTTAAATCAAGTCATATGACTAACTTTTCAGGGGCTTTAACAGAGTTTTGCTTAGTACTGGTAATAAAATACCAGGATACATGGAAAGGTAAAGACATTTATGATGTAACTCTAATACTGCCCAAAAACTATTCCCATAACTCTAAAAAAAACAAAATATTGCAGGTCAATTAAGCATATATCCATATTTTTCTTTAAATATATTGATTGTTTCAAAATGTGTTCTCCTGAAAAAGACACAAATATTTGATCAGGAGATTAGATTTGAGGCATATCAGAGTTAAGAGCATCAAGTTTTTCAAAACAAATATGATGGTTCCTGTTTTCTTATAAATACCCACAATAAAGTGTTCAAAACATGATGAAATGAAGAGGCTAACATAGGGGCAAACATCAAATGACAAATTACCTGCATCAGTTTGAGTAGAGCTGTAAGTTCAGTGATGTATACATCAATGTCCACTTCACAACTTTCCTCTTTGAACGTTTCAGTGGATGAACCTTGCCGCTTATGTCCTGTCAAAAACAGAATTTATCTTTACATCTGTGATATAGTCCATTCAGGAACATGCCAACATTGGTCTTACAAAACATTTAGGCTTCTCTCGTTAATGATATGGAAAATAAAAACAACAAACATAACACAAGTTACATTTCAGTTTTTATGTGCTAATATGATGTCATTCTTATTTTTATCAATAAGGGCAGTATTTCTATAGATAAGAGATATATTCAACCCTTTACCAAATATTCTGTGGGTTTAACCAGTCTGCTGAAGATAAATTTATGAACATTTATCATACAATGATTTCTATTCTAGCATCGGCAAACCATCACATACTCATTTGATACATAAAGACAACAGCCTTCAAAATTGGTAAAGAGGGAAAGACCCACAAAACAAAGAAGAGAGGGAAGATTCCTTCTACACAGTGATGCTTCTGGTTTTATTTCAAATCTTCTTTTTGGCTATTTACAATTTCATTGAGTTTACCATTGAAACACCAGTTTTTCAATCATATCACAGCTTTCCTAGAACTAACCGTAACTAGGCTAGGGCTCTAAAGTGTCATCCAAATAGCATTCCTACACAGCCAACGATGCCAAAGATAAGACCCTAGACCCCCAATTAAAAGCAGACCACCCTAACAACTTGGCCATGCAGAACCCCCTTTTGGCTTTAAGCTGGCAATTATAAAAAAATACAAGATTATGTACCTGGGTCAAATGGTGACTTTAACAAAGCTGTAGATGCTTTCTTTGAAAAGTTCCTGTAAAACAAGTATAACAACATCAATATTGTTCAGATATATTATTGCAAATTTGTTTTGAAACAACATAACAATTAGATCTTTTGCATCATGCTGTTAAAATCATTTAACACTGTGTTTAAAAATGCAGATTCTTTTAAAAAATCTTATGCTACCACAAGAGTGTACTTATGCAAACTATGCCTGAAATAAGAGGACTAATTTTTCAATGAATTTTCAAAATCTGTCTGGTACATGTATCTCTGAAGCCAAGGAAGATTTGGAGTTTTGCTGAGCCATGCATGCACTAACTTATAGAAAAATGAAAATGTAAAACACAGATATATCTCTCTTAGATGGACATATGTGAGCCCCAAGTAAAACATAATTTGCTTCCTACTTGCTTCATGCCTGAATTCATAACAATATCTTACGCAAATTTCTTCATGCTTTTTCGTCCAGGTGTTTCCTTATTTCTGCTGAATTTTCCAGTCTGCAATATAAAGAACCTTCTTCTATACAAATACAAAAGTTGATTTGAAATAAATAGGCCACAGGCTCATAATGAAATTATACAAATTAAAGAAATCTTGTTAATAATAACCTTTAGAAGCCAATCAAATTATAATCATTTTTGTACCTTTTTTATCAAGTTTTATAACTGTTAAATACTTTCTGTTAATTACTAAAGAAGGACTTTGATGACCTTTATGAATCAACAACAAAATTCTCATATCAGACTGTCCACATTTGCTTTATGAGAAATCAAATAATTTTGTTTGAAGTATTTCAGTTATATTGGGGAGCCTAGCTCAAAATCAATGGGAAAATGCCAAACTTAGTGGACAAAACCATTGACAATCAGCCAACAGGGTCATCTTTCTCTTTTAACCCACGCACAGAAGTGCCGGATGGTTGCAAGCTCAGTATTCTAACCCAAAAGCTATAGAGTCCACATTCCAAAGAAACAACCCTTTTCATCTTGAGAATATTTTGTAAGTGGACCTAATTGAAAACAAAATCAGAAAACAACAAAATAGAATGAAAAAAAATCTATACAATGAATCATAAAACAGGGAAAAATTGCTTTTTAATAACCAAAATCCTTTTTGATCACAATTATTTCTCTAATTTTCTACCACAGATTATGTATGAATGAAGAAAATGAAGATGTAAAAACTTACCAAGGCTGGGGAATGTGGAGCTATAACCGCCATTCCAGAACCACCGCTCGCACTCTTCAAATGCTCTTTTAATCTGAAAACATCAAAAGATCTTCATCAAACACATGGGTATAGTATTTATAAAGCGAAAGCATAAGATATCTTTATTTCAAACCTTTCTTTGCTGTTTTCCGAACAGATGTTTTCGGGATTACAATGAAACTGTCAAATTTGCAAAATCAGTCTGAACCAACTGACCAATTATTTTCTTGAAATTTCAAGTTGCCATCCCTCTGTTACATGGTATATAAATACATATATGGATTTTACGTCACATCTAGATTATCTCAGTTATTTTGCTATTGCCGCCTCTTAATGATGAAGGAAGACCCCATACTTAACTGCCAATGAGGGCTGGTCAAGCTGGGTAGAGTAAGTCAGTTGGAAGACATAAGAAAATACAAATGCAATCACCAGGATTTATACCCATCCGGTGAAGGACTAACAATAGTTATGTGTTGAACCATTTATATGTCCTAACTTACCCATTCAATGACTTTAAAAGGATGCCAGATCGCAGAGTTATATAGTCTTTTAGAAAGTCTGTAGAATTCCCATTAACCACCAACCAACGACTTATTTCACTAAGATCTTCCACAACCTTCTCCGGTAATTGCTCTGTGGGAATCTCTGGCTCATTAGTCATTTCTGAAAATACAAAATAATCCAATCTAGCACATATTGAGGGTTCAGTTCAAGCCTATAGTTAGTTCTTCATAAACATGAAGAATTTACTATAGTCTCGCACTGAACCCTTAATGAAGCTGTAATCATGTATACATTAAGCTTTTCCCTGATTCCTAACATTTGATTCAATAGGTTTAATCACAGAAGGATAAACTTGAAAGTTTAGCTTTTGGTTTGAAAGAATATGGAAATCCCAATCTCTTTTGTTAGCTTTGGATGCATCACAAAAACATACCATTATAATGTGTGAAAGAAATCTTTGATCCACACTGGTCTGTATGGCATTGTCAGAAACAAAATTCTAAAATTAAAATGAATTTACTCTCATTCATTTGATAATTTATGAAACAATTAAGGCTAGATTTATAAGTGCTTCTAAAGAACAATTGATCAATCACTACAAAATTAATATTGTTTTTTTTGGATATATTCAAAAGCTCTTTAATCCGTTTAAATGAAGTACGAAGCCTATCTAACCAAGTGAACTAAACATTCTTGTTAAATATCATGAAACATCAAATGTCAAAAGTGCTCAGAGGTCTAGACAGAAAGTGTTTTCCATTCGCCTACTTCTTAACTATTTCTTTTAATCATTTATTGTTGGCACACATTAGAATTGTACAGACAGGATGATTATAATTAGTTTTAACAAAATAGGGTTTGTCCATCTGTTTCTGCATGTATGATACCCAAAGAGGGCCCCTTACCTAGAAATAAGACCATTCTTTGATAAAGTTTTCTAAACAACCTGCTTACCTTCCTCACCAGCCACCATATCCATAATGATAATAGGGGGTACAGGGCGCCCATGCCTCGACAATTGGGTGTGAAACTCGACCTGTAGACATTCCTTTCCTAGCTCAAACACTGCAGCCTAAAATAAATTGCATGGAAGGGTTAAAATTTAATATGAATTTTAGTTTGTAGGATTTCTGTACATTTTTTAATAGATGTTTTATTCCACTCTTCATCCCATAGAATGGGATTGATAAAAATGAAAGTAACATTTTCTTTGTGATATCAGGTGAAAACCATGTCAAATTAAGAAGCTGTTAGCTATGAGAAATTTTTCTAAATCATAATGTATAAGGTTTTTTTTATAAACTATCAGTTAAAAATGCCTCTAAGTAAATCATAATGTAGTAAAGACGATTGTATAAAATGATTATCAAAGAAGGAACCATTCTAAGTTGATGCTAAGACTATCAACAACTTTAGCATGTCTGATTTTTTTAAAGATAACAAGTCACCCAACGTTCTCCACTTACTACATCTCTCAGTTCAACAGTACTTTCATTATGTTTTTTGAAGTATTTAAGCGCCTCCATTATTTTATCCATCTGTTGTAGATAACTATCTAATCCATAAACTGTGGGCCTGTGTAATGGAAAAGAGCAAATTTAGACAAGAATTATGTTTCCTACAAACAGAACAGTTTTCAAAGATGTCCAAAATATCTGTATCCTCAGAATTATCTGGAAAACCAGTAAAACAAATGTTTGGATCTTTACTTTACATTCCATAGTATAAAAGCAGTCACCAGTGTCCCATTTTTACTTTAACACTGAAGTTCTCTCTGTTTTAAACTAAGCTCCTAGGGAAGAAATCCCCCTCCTTAAAAATGACAGTGACATAAAGCCCTTTTCGAAATTTGCATAATTATGTTGAATAAAGCCCTTCTCAAAATGTGCATACATTCAAAATAGAGAGAAAAGGGGCTTTATTCAGCTATGTCATTTCTATGGAATGGGATTTCTTTCTGATTGGTTTACTCTTGTTCACCAAAAATAACAATAAATGGAGAAAATAACAGTTACATACCCATCCTTTATGATCAATTCTGATTCTTGAGAAATGTGGTAATATCCCAATACATGGTCAAGTGTCGTCATCGTCTTGTCAATATCTTGAGTGCATGGTTAGGGAAACTAACAAATGTCAAATGGTGGATTTGATTTTTAAAAAGCACCCTACAAACATTGAAGCCTAAAATACAAACATTGGAGCTAAACTTACCAAACACACTAAAAATAGTCTTTATATACCGTAACTACTCAATGATCATAAGCAGTAACATTCCCCCAAATCAGTTATGATCATTCTAATGTGGTCACAAATATGTCATCCAATTTCTTAACAGATCACAGTTTAAAACAAATTCTAGTGTTATAAAAGGACAGGTTGCTCACATGAGCGAAGTGTTTTGGTATCATAGCTATTTTGATGGAAATTAATCAATGATTCATTCCTAGAGGAAATTATTGCTATTCTGAAAGAATAGACATCATATTGTCCCAGACTGCAATGCATTACTCTAAACCAAAGGATACTTTCTTGTCTGCGGCGCAGGTTTTCTGTCTCATTGTAAACAGGAACTATTGTTTGTTCCAGTTTCCGTAATCGGTTTTCAAAACTACTTAAAATTCCAAGCATGTTCTCCGTATTTGTATTACTCTTTCTCAATGTATCTTTGATAAGAGACAGGTTATTCATCTCCTGTGAGAAAAATAAAGAACAAAATACAAGGATGATTAGAGATCTGAGATCCAGATAAGGTGCATCTAAGACTCTTGTACATGTAGTACCCAAATTAACATAGCTTCAGAAAGAAGCAAAGGGTAAGAAATATTTGATATAGTTCCATTGTATATCTGTGAAGAGGATGGAATAATGCACAAGTGCGCTTCCGTTTAAGCTTAAGAAATAAGTGTGGGGAGAGGCAATCACTTATACCTGGCCCCTATGAACACCTATGTCATTTGCAATTGCAATAGATTCTTCAATTGAATAAACCATGAGCAGACCTGTGATAGCAATATCCCTCTTGATATGCAAGCACAATAAACATGTATAAGTCGTTTGCGCAATGTTTCCTTCACATAATACACTTTGTACATTTAAAAAAGGTTGAGTGTATCAAATCTACCGTTTCTAAGACCTACATATTTGTCATGAATGGTATACGGACATTTGCCCCCCGGACATTTGCCACCTTTTTGGTATAGGGCGGACATTTGCCCCCTCGCAGCAATGTAGAAGGCGGACATTTGCCCCCTCATATTTTAAACAAATTTATCCAACCTGATCGTATTCCGTTCTAATTAAACAAGAATTTAAATGGAAATAATATTTTTGGTCAATTATGCTCACCCAACTGTGGCGGTATATGTTCATAAGTTGATTTGACCTGAATTTTTTTTATTTTCGGTTTAATTTCTTCTCTCATAATCAAATGTGATAGTAATGGTCACACCGACACAAATTGGAATACCTTTGTCCGGGATTCGTCATGAATAGGTTCAATTGACATTCTTGTAACATTCTTATTAAAAATGACAACCCAGGTCTACAAAGACAAGGTTATATTTTCCCAAGGACACTCCCCTCAAATGTTTGTAATGATAATACGAAAGAATCATATACAGGCCATATCATTTCCATTTTGTTTAAAAATTTAATCAGCTTCATAATCTTTTTCCCATATTCAATTAACCTAAAATTAACATGTAATAAGATCGTAACTGTGAGTTAATATGGTAAAAATAGAAGTTGTCCAAAAGCAACTGTTCATCCAACATTGCTGCTGAATACAAATAATCGTCAGAATGCAAAGTTTTCCCATAACCTTGTCGGACAACAAATGCCTGACTAAGATTTCCAACTGTACTAATTGGTTCTGGATCTGGATTGTTACGTTTAAGATACTAATTCTGGCTTTTCTTGATGATAATTTGATGGTAACATGCTTGTTATCCCTTCCAGGATACTAAACAAGTGCTTGTGCAGTTTTTGTGGGCAATTTCTGCAAATTTTCACCTCGCTTAATACAGCTTCAAACTCAGGACAGAAACTCTACCACTGCAACATTGTGTCCTTCCTTGGGTAATGATTGGTAAATAATAAGAACAACCTCCCAAAAGTTGGTAGGCGAAAGATGTTACGACTTTCCAGTAAACCTTGACAGAGTGTGGGTGAATAAACGCTACAAGTCCGACCTACATATACGATAACAACATGGACAATAAGATAGGCAGAAGGTGTTCAGGCATATGAATTTTAATGGAAAAGAACCAGCAACTAGTTGTTAGGCTCATGAAACGAATGAGTTCACCTTTTCGAGTTTTGAGTCTATTTCAGACTTCAGGAGACTGATGTCCTCCATATTCAGGCGGTCCGACATTTCCGCGTTTGGGGAGCAACTCTCAGAATGTGGGTTTTATAGTTTTTTCAAGTGAGAAATTTTTATCATAGCCCTATATGCAGGTGAAAAAAAGATCAAAATGAAAAAAAAGATAATCCTCCTAATTTTGGATTATCCTGTTTTGACGTAAATATAAATGTCGTAAATATCTTTATTTAGGATTGTTCCAATTGATATTAAAGATATGGATGAAATTATTAATTGAACCTTTGTCAAAATTTAAAACTTTACAGGTAACACTTCAGGTCTCACAAAGGGGTACCCTGATAAAGTCGTAAAAGTTTAGAGTTGCTTTTTGATAATGCATTGATTTCAAGAAAAATAAAATGTGCTGTTTTTAAGAACATTTTATAAAGTTTTGCATGTAATTGAATAGCTTTAAACTAGAAATATACATTTGTGAATCGTTCTTTGGTAAATAAAACTAATCATGGGTCGACGGTCGATCAACACCACTAAAAGTGGGAAATATATGAATCCTACAGACCAAGCAAGTAAGTGTAGTAGTTTCCGGATGTCCATTTTTGCGGATGAATGTAATCAACAATATTTTCTGATCACATGATACACAAATAACATATTGCAACATGTTGTATTTAATATATATTTTTTTAACTGATCATTGAAATTGCATTTTGTTGTATATCTTTCTTAGTCACTTAGAATATTCAAAAGTCGGCCTAAAAGCAATATCACATGGATTGTTGACTAATCATGACTGACCAGATGTGGGTTAACTCGCACTGGGATTATTTTTGATAGGGTGGGGTCGAATTTGCCTGTTTATCTTGGCCTGCTTTATTAGAACTATAGCAGCTCAGGGTTGACATGAATTTTTGAAGTAAGAGGCCAACTTTCGAAAATGTCCAACAAAAATAAGGTGTTACTTATGACCACAAATCAATTGTTTTCTTTTTGAGCCGACCAAAAGGTCATTTGAAGGGGTTAAATTTGCCGGCAGCTGGCTCTTAATATCAACCCTGCCTACTTTATTTAGATTTTTTTAGATTAGAGTCATATGGGTCCTCTTAGTCCGGGCCGTTCCTACATTTTTCAGTTCTGAAACGGCTTTCTTGGATGCACCAGTACTAGGCTAGGGCTCTGAAGTGACTTGGCTGCCTAAGGCCACTTCCATGAAACTAAATGGTCTTGGTAGTGCTTGAACCCGGGAACCCCATGTTTGAGTCCAACACCTTAACCACTGAGCCACGCAGGACCTTAAAAGGGTTAATTGCACAGTTTGTCATAACAGTTATCCACAGGGACCGTTGTCATTTGACATAACTGTAATAACAATATACACATGGGGAAGTACTTCAAAGAGAATCAAGTTCTGATGCACCATGCTTATCAACCTGACAAATTTGATATGACTAATCGTCTATCAATTC
Source organism: Cerastoderma edule (assembly GCA_947846245.1). NCBI lineage: Eukaryota > Metazoa > Mollusca > Bivalvia > Cardiida > Cardiidae > Cerastoderma > Cerastoderma edule. The sequence goes on from OX401406.1 coordinate 40,480,493, forward strand.
TTTATATGTCCCCTGCAGCCAAGTGATATTTGCATCCAACTTTACCTCCGGCAACACAATTGGTTTAGTCAACCTGGAGCAATCTACGTCGACATGCAATATTTTTTGCAGAGTTTGGAATTTTTGGGAAAAATGCTAGTAGTCTAGACCAGCCCCCCAAAATAAAAGGTAAATAACAATTCAAAAGCAAATGGCAACCTTATTAATTTGTAACAAGTCATATTTTCAATTAGAATTGACAGGACAATGGGTTTCTTGGGAAACAGGAAAAGATTTAAGTTGCCCTCTTTTTCATATATTATACATATTGATGTTTTCTATTTTTTTTTCAGGAAAGGAAGCAAGAAAACGAGAGTTAAAAAAGGTATCACCATTATTGATATATTTTCATTCTCATCATTGTCATATTAAGTATGTGAAGATACAATGTACGTAACAGTTTTCCATGGTATGTGTTATCTCTGTGCCTTGTAAATTGATTTTGCAAGTTAATTATTTTACTTAATTAGAGACTGAATGACCTTACCAATTTTTAGAATTAATTGATACAAATGACGGAATTGTTAATAATAGAATGTTAACTGTTTTTTGCCAAACATTTCTCAGGTTTAATGTTGTGTGCAAAAAAGTTCAATACATATTCCTGTGGTATAGATATGGGAGGATATAAAGGTCTTTTAAATGCAATATTTCAAATATTTTCCAAATCCTTTTTTGTAGGTACTCAACACATGGATTCATACCAAATTATTTGCAAAGGACTCTGATACTTCTAATTATTTAGACATATGTTTTTTTCGTATTTTTCAGAACAAGAAACAGCGAATGTTAGTGAGAACTGCTGTGTTAAAAGGCAAAGACCCCTTAAAGCTATTGGATGAAATGGAAATCATTGATCAGATGGGTACAGTGATTTTTTTCTTAATTAAATCAATGGGCTTTTTTGACCCAAACTAAAAAATCAATGGGTTTTTCTATTGAAAAATGATAAAAATGAATGAAGGTAATGAGTTTTGGGGAAATTTTATGATTTTTTGGGCCAAAAATTATCACTGTGGGTATGATTTTTCTTTCTTGACCATTTTAATTAGCCTAAATGGTGAATGAAAACAGGTGAAATTGAAACTCACTCTCCAATCAGAATTTTGACAGATGTAAACTGATTTTGAAAGGAGAATTGGCTTATTGAGCCTATAACAAGAGATAGTCTAAAATCGTGATGGAAAATAAAATCTGACATCCTAAAGAAAAAAAACGTTTATTCCCTTCAGCTTACTTTCTCATGAATTACTTCTCTTAACATCTCAGTGACGATTCTAATGTCTTTACCCAAGAATGGCTACTGTTTTCTAGTTTTCAAAATTCTGATAGTGAAAGTCCTCTTATAAATTCCACTGAGAAATGTTTTCCTTTTGTAGAAACAAAACTGATTATTGAGTAGAAATTGCTTATTATTATAACATGCATTTCAACTTATCACCAAAGTGAAAGGGTTTGATAACAATTGAAAACGCAATAGAATTGAGGACCTTTTTTGTAGGATAGCAATTATTGTTGATAAATGAGATAAAACATCAAAAATTTCTCCTGTGCCTATCCACTTATTTTTGTTTTTCCTCACCAGTACTATATTAAATGCAATTCGCCACTGATATCTTTCCAACATGGAACAAAATTAGTAAGTGATAACTAATACTACAATATACATATTTTCAAACTTCAATCAGTTTGAAACGATATACTGGGTACCACTTTATTATTTTTCATTTTAGAACTTGATCCAATACAAGCCCCAAAATTGAATGAAAAAGTACTGAAAGATAAGCGGAAGAAACTGAAAGATACATTTACTAGAGTAATGCGGTTATATGTAAGTATGGCTTAATATAGGGCAAAAAGAAGATCACTAAAGTCATAAAAAGAGCAAGTTCTAACTTTTTGAAATTCATTTTTCATGTTTGAATGCAACTCTTGTGAAAATGTCGTAAAGTTGCTTGTATCTAGGAATTACCGTATTTTTGAGGTCATAGGACCACTTGGTCCTGATCCATGAGATGAGATTATTTAGGGGACCTGGTTGAATGCATAACCATGCATAAGTCCCAAGGTTTTTATTTACAGAAATATCACTGAAAAAATATGAAAATCAGTTTCAAATCTCATTCATAAAGTCAAAGGGAAATTTCTGCTATGTTACTTATTATAACAATGCATTGTATAAAGTATTCAGAACAATAATGATTGGTTGGTACTTGGATCAAATTGAATCTGTATTAATTGAGCCAATTGATAAGCCTGTTATCTTTGCCTCTTTGTTTTACTTCTGCCTTTTTCTTAAATGTACCACTTATTTAGTTTCCATGATTAAAGATAACTTTAATATTAATTAGGGATGGGAACGATTAACTGTTTCATTAATCGATTAATCGGTCAATGATTAATCGATTAATCGGTGAAAGAATGATGGTTTGTACATGTATACGTCCGAGGCCTTTGTTCAGTATCAATGTTTTCAGTTGTTTACTTCGTGTGCGTGCAAAATTGATCATACACGCATACGATCAAAGTCAACGGTACATTGGTTTGCGTAAAGCGAGCGTATAAGACAAAAATATAACAAAAATAAATGATCAAACACAGAAAAAACAGTTTGCATAATTTAATTACCTGTTGTCAAAGTTACCGGTTATCCGTAATAACAACACACATGTCAAATATACACAGACTGCTTTATTGAAGAAGCGAAATTTGCGTTTGAAGTATTTCCAGACAGAAGATTTCGAAGGCGGCATCGTTGTTGAAGTTTAATTAAATATTTAGTAGTTTCTCGAATGAGCATTAAAGAATAAGGGAACATCTTCATTTTGTGATTATTTAAAGGTTTCAGAAACAATCGTTCGAGTAAATCTTACAGACGTCCAATTAAAATGTGTTAACAATTGGAGTATAGACCGGTGTTGTTATTGTTTGACACAGGGTGACAATTGGATACTGTTTGACGCGTGAGCGCTAATTGGACATCAAATATAACGTATTAACCCATCTTTCGGACTGCAAGGTGTTATAATTGACCCTTACATTCCCTTTATTCGCACTCGTTAGCTATCTTTATTTGATTTCAAATTGATTAGTTTATTCAACCTTTAAAGTGAAAAAACGGCATTTCTGTTTTTTTATTTCCGACTAATCGATTAATAAAAATTAATCGATAGTCGGACGTTTAATCGATTAATCGGTCCCATCCCTAATATTAATCTAGCCTTTGAGGAGAGAGCCCGTCAACAAATGGCAACCAAACAACGGCAACTGAAATGTGTTGTAATCTCCCTTTCTCTTTATGTGTTCTTTAACATTTTTAACACTATTACAGGAGAAAGAAAATGCTGAATATTACATGGAACTAAAGAAAGCTGAAATAGAGTATGACAAGAAGAGAGAACGTTTGCAGCTTCACTATGGTAAGGGGGCCTCTGTGGCCTAGTGGTTAGAGTACAGAACTTGAAATCACATGGCCCTTTTCTGCTTGGGTTCAAATCCTGAAAGGGATATGGATTTTCATGAGAGGCAGTCTCCTGACTGAGTTACGGAATGCAGATGGTTCTACCCGCCTTGACCAGCCCTTATGGGCAGTTGAGTATGGGGTCTTCCTCCATTATTAAGAGTCGGGCATCACTACATAACTGAAATAATGTTGATGTGATGTAAAACCCATATGAAAAAAAAATTCAATATGGTTAATCATTCTTGCTAAATCAATTTGCTCTCATTAATAACTATAAACATTAGATGGGTAGGTCCTGTAGGATAAAGTCATGTTGAAAACATTTCTATTAAAACAAAATGGTTAGTGTCACCAAAAATTGGTTAATTGAATTCTGCGTAAGGAATTTGCTCCTAACAGAATGGTGCAACAGACAAGAACCAAAAACAGAAGAAATTAAAAAATGATTTCTTATGATATTTTTACTACTGGATAGATTTCTCGTTTGGTTCAAGTTATCTGTTTATAAGGCTGAAGTTTTCTGTAGGAGTTCTTGTACTATGGATGCAAGTGGTTAGAAGTATGAGGTATTTTCTTCATTGCTTTGATAATGGCATAAAGGTCACTCCCCAAATATACTTTTAGTGTCTCCTCAGTACTGGTGATGCACAAAACTCTTACGAAAGTACCAAAGCACTTATTTAATACTTTCACATTTAGATGTTATTGATTTTTCAAAAACAAATATATATGAAATACATATTAGATTGTCTTCTTTAGATATGTCAAGGCAACTGGAGTAATAACTTTGTGGACTCAAGATTCATGCCTTTTAGGCTTTTATGTGTAAAAGTTGCATTTTCAATGGATTTTCTTAAGTTGTGTAGCATATTACTTGCATAAAATACATAATAAGGAAAATATTAGCTGTTTAATTGGACTTAAAGATTTGCTCATTTGAAATAGTGGTTTAAAAATACCTTGCTGGTATTGACCCATTTAGTTTTACATGAAATTTATAGTAGATGATGTTGAATTCAATATTCAAAATTACTGAAAAAGCTGCGTAAGTAACGATGGAATATTAGGATAATTGTGATTAATCATTCTCAAAACATTAAGTTTTGTTTTTGATATCCTTATATCTATTTTAGATCAAGTAAAGATTGCAGAAAGAGTACAATTACAAGATATCCCTTTACCAGAAATGCCAGCAGATTCAAGTAAGTAAAGACTACAGCGATTGACATCAAGTGTTAAACATGTTGTTATACCTTTGATTATTTTTCAGCACTTGTTGTGTTTGATTATGAAGCTCTTGTCTTGAGACCATGACTAATTTTACTCTCATTATGCATGATTGATTGTCTGAAGTCATTTCTTAATACTGATATTTTTGACTTTTCCAATTTTTTGTTTGTTAAGATCATTTGTTAAGATCATTTTTAGACTTAGAAAACAAAAGTTTTATGTTGAAAGGGATGTTTAGATAAAAGATGCATGTTAGCCTGGACAATTCTTCATCTGCATAATGTGATAACTTGAAACATGAGACAATAAAAGAACCAACACATGATAAATGACATAATACTCGAAGTCCTTTTTTGTGAAAGCCTTCTTGGCGTTATATGTGTATAGATTCTAATTTTGTTGTCATTTACCTAAGCGGCTGTTGATTTTTGTTTCAGCTCCATCTATGATCCCATTACCTGTAGATATACCACTACCCCATCAAACTAAAGGAATCCTTAAAAAGACATCTGCCTATAGGAAAGTATATAAGCTTAATCCATTTTATGAGGGATTTCTGGAACACAGCTACAGCCTTTCTCTGCTCTTCATAATTCGTACCAGATGGAATTAAAACCCATAATGGAATAATGGGGTATAAACTTAGAGATAACTGAATAGTTGAATTAAATTCTTTGAAATCATTGTGCTACAAAAGAGAGTTAACTCATGAGATAATTTAACTTAAGCTTAATGTTTTCAAACCTCAATCTCAGAAGATATAGAGGCATTTGTATTAAACAGGGCCTCAATCAAGTCTACTAGGTCTGATTTTGATAATCATTTAGCCTGCAGCATAACATTTGTTCAAATGGGATAGGCAACTGAACCATACTTTTTTCAAGTTCATTTATCCTAAAACTAGCATGATTCAAGATTAATGGGAATGGCTGACAATGTTCCAGATAGTAACTCAAGGTCTTATAGCCAAATCTTTTTGCTGATGATGTTCATTATGGTTATTAAATGGAGACCATTCTCATGAGATCCACTGATATATCAATTTATAAAGGAAAAAGGTAACTTAACTATAGTTTTCAAAAAACAAAAGTACTGAGGAATTATATTTTATCAATCTACATTAAAAATTTTGTGATCAAAGGTGTAGTGAAAAATGCAGTCAATCTTGTTTTGATGTATCACTCTTAACTCTTTAAGGTATAGAGATAAGGCTTATCAGTGACACTATAGGTATAAACCATCCGATTTTCGAAGACCATTATAGCATACATAATTAGTCACCCTGGGTACCTATTTGCACAGGCTTATCTCCGATAATTGTTATTGATTGGGGTACTGTTAATCAAACCCAAATTAATGCATTTTACATTCATCTAATAGATTTTCTCAAAGAATAAAAGACGACGAGAACAAGTTTCTTTAAGTTGATGTTTTTTTCTTTATTTAGTGATACATTCATATCAGGATTAAGTTGTAGAAAATTAAACAAACAATGAAAATGTATATTATGGTGTGAATTATACAAAATCAAAAGTAATAATATGACTTATGTGTTCTCCCTGAGAGATCCCTAATTTGTTTTTCTGTTTTGTCATCAATTGCAGGGAATTTTGTTGCCGAAAAATACCATTCATGACTCGAGATACATACTTTGTCTTTGCATATTTCTCAACAAAGCTGAATCGTTTTACTTCAATTCCCATTCAAACCGTTTCCAAAATGAAGAAAAGAATGTTTTTCAACGCAATATTGCTTTGTAAAGAAGTTAAACCTGGTCCTTCTAATAAATGTAAAACAGTAAAAATCAACTCATTTTGGCAACGAAACATGCTAATATTTCCGTAAAAGTCATGTCCATGGGTGATGAATTTACCAAAGGCTCGTAGTTGTAGTCAAAGTCGGAGGAATGATCTAATTTGCTTGTCCGTGAATTGGTAATATTTATCAACATTTCATCATCTTCAGGTTTAAAAAAACCCGATCAAATTACTGCTCTGGATCTACATTGATGTCTGACTTGCGATCGGAAACACCAAATTGGCTAAATATTTTAAAAAGGCCGTCTTTATAACGTCAATTATTTGACGGCTCGATTTTCAATCGCCTTTAAACTTTGAACAATAGCTCCGTGTCATAAACATCCTTTACAGGTCGCGTGCCGTATGCTCTCGTTTTAATTGGATAGTATTTTTAGAAATGTGTTAAGTTACTAAAGAATTGCATGAAATCCTTATCGAGTCTTTACAAATCGGCAGTGTTTTGATCTTTTATGACCGGAAGACTTCTCATTAATTGGATTGGTAATTTGGATTCCCTTCATCTCAATTTGATAGCGTTATTTCCATAAGCGTGTCGTGAGACCATTATCAAAAGATTCTCTCTAGAGCAAAAGTTTAAACTTTGACCCTACAATTTTATCATCGGAAATGAAAGAAGACATATTTATTTAAGAGGAAAATAAACTTTGGAGAAAATGACGTTTGTGCAAAGATGTGTTATTAAGAGCTAAAGTTGAATCAATTTTTCAGCTGTCAAAAAGCGTTCTATGCGGTAATCGATAGAACGTCAAAATAGGTTTTATACGGTAATAGGTATAACGGCGAAAAGGGTTTTATACGGTAATCGATAAGGCGGCGAACGGCGCTATATACCGTAAAGGGTTAAACAGCTTGTGAAAGGTAATTAAGTCTGAGGCTATTTTTAATTTTCCAAATACTATTGGAAAATCAATCTTTGTGCATTGAAAGTGTCAGAATTTGAAAGGTGGGAAAAGTCACTAACCAGTATTCTTACAAAGTATATCATGGGTACAATAACAAATCTGATATATTGATCCTTGTTTCATGAAAAAACTTTGCATTTGTCTTGATTAGACGTTTTTGGATTTGGCCAGAGGAAAATGTATGTTTTTATTAGCAAATTGCTCCATATTAATTTTTTTTTTTAAATAGACATGTTCAATTGATATGTGTAAGAAAACGTGGGTGAAAGGGAAAACAATGTCTTATAAACAAATTGAAGATGTCAGTTCCCATATTATTCAAAGGCTTTGCTGTAATAAGTCAAATTAAGACATACACTGACCACTTTAAATGCAACAAGACTGATTTTCCATGTGCAATAAGCATCCCTTTCATTTGCGTATTTTCTCGCTCTATTCAGTGATCCATATGGCACAATCCTTGGGGTGCCCCCTGTGACGGAGAAAAGAAGAAGGAAACCCCCTGGTCCCCCTCCTGGACCTCCCCCTGACCTGAGTGACAGCGAACCTGAGGAAGATGTCTATGACCCAGAAGAAGGTTAGTTGTATCCTTTATCTGATGATGATAGGTTTTCAATAACTAAGGGTTAGGTTTAAAGGTTCATTCCATTGGCTAACTTCTTTGTTTATTCTTTGAATCCTATATTGAAGTTACTGGAAGTTTCCAATGAGCATTCACAAATAGGGTGAAATACTAGTGATATGTTCCCGTTTCTAGGCTTTTGCTGCCGATTAAAAATAAAACTTGGTATGATAGATACTAAAAGTCATAAAAAGCTTTCAAGTCAAGGAAATCATTTTCACAGTAGCATTGAAAATTTCGTACATTAAAGAAGCAACAGTTGATATATACCCGCATGATAAAACGGAATAAAGTTTTACTCTTCATGTGGTATCCATGGCCATTTTGTGATATTCTAAAATCCAGTTCCTCTAGATTTGTTTGTCATTGGAGGTGGTTTCCCATTTGACTTACAAATTCCAGATTTTCTTACAAGGTTTTCAAGGCCTGTATGGGCAGGCAGTAAAACTAAGGGTCCTCTACCAATCATGAGGATGAAATTATAATGTAACTGAATGACAGTTGACTGGATATAAAAAGTTAATATTCTGACGTGATTTCTGTATTCCAGGTATAGAACATGTAGTTGGAACAGTGGAGGTAGATGAGCATCCAGAAGAAATGGACACAGATGACATACCTATACCTCTCATAGAGGACAAAATTACAGAAAAAATATCACTACCTGGTATGTTATATCTTCTTATCTTATTAAAACCGCCTCATTCAATGCTGTTTCATTATAATGCACCTGTTGCAATTTTTCTTTTTGAACTGTAGTTTCCAATCACAAACACAAAAATATGTTTGTTTGTTTTTTGCCTTATTATTGCTGTCTGCTGTTGCTTTGAAATTGGACAAGTCATTTTTTTCCACATATGGTTATGGGTCAATAGAACATCTGGGTCCATTAATACTGTTTTATCTTCTTTATCTAATAAGATATTACAGGTCTGCCAAAGTGTTTTATGGTATGGACAACATAATTAGTTACCTGCAACCTGAATATTGCAAGATTAAAACCTAAATCAAGAACTTACATTCTTATAAAAACAGGCATTTTTCATCAACTTTGCTTTATAACTCATATTTATAGGTTTGGCAATACACAAAGTATACCGTTTCAAGAAAGAAAGATCTTAAGAAAGAAGAAATTTCCCTTGTATGTGTTATGCATATTTTCATTGCAGAACCTCTTCCTTTCTTAGAGATTGCAATCCATAACAAATGCTGATTCCTTGCTCGTTTAAAATACTCATATATGATCATTATCATTAACTCTTGACAAATATTTATTTACTATCATTCACTCATTACAAATTATTTTTTGCTATCATTAACTCATTATAAATCATCTATATACCATCATTCATTACAAATTCTTATTTATTTTTTGTAAGCGAAATATCTTTTAGCCTACAAAAGAATTCAGTGTAGGTTTATTCACATCATAGTGCATGCTAATAACCTTAGCTGTTGGTGTGCCTTTAAGCATCTTTTTTTTTTCATTCATTTATTGTAGAACCAAAAGAACAGAAAAAGAAGAAGATAAGGTTCATAGACGATGGCTCACGAGACCCAGAAAAAGAAGAAAAAGACACTCGTTTAAAGATCACCCCGAAGAAATCCTCCGGGATGACCTCATTACAACGTAAAATGTTGGAAATGGCAGGGCAAGATATTCCCGAAAAAGAAGAGGAAGATGAGGAGGAGGAGGATAAGGGGAGTTCATCCAGTTCCGACTCAGAGGATGACGAGGAATACAGGAGAAGGAAACGAAGGGAGGATGAGGACAACTCCAGAAGGAGGAGGAGAGAGGAAGTAAGTGGTTATGTTGTGTAATTGAGGGGATTTGTCGGTGGGTTATTTATAATTTAATAGGAAACCACCTGTTTATGGCTTTGCTTAATTCTTTGAATGCTGGGTAATTTTCTAAAAATAGATTTTGTGTCATCTGCTTTCCAAAACCTTAAGTACCTGCTTAATTTTATTGAAGCAAGATACCTAGAGTAGAAAACAGGTTAGAATTTACTTGGCAGCTGACCTGTGATCTAACCTGTTTGCATGAGCATGAAGTCGGTTCCAGTACTTAAAGGGTTAAGGGGTATACTTTATTACTCAAAGTGTTGTATTGATTCATTTGACTTGTCTTGAATAGATAAATGAATATGAAAACATAGGGTTTAAAGACAATGACCACTTTTTCCCCCAGTATTGCATTAAGTACAACACTAAGGAATGATTCAATATTAAAAACATTCCCCTATATGTAAATTTGTGTCTAGTCCTAATGGGAAGGAGGAAGAGGGGTAAAATAACGGTAAGGAAAAAACTTTGCGTTTTAAATAGAAATGTTTGTGGCAAAAGAACAAACTGCTTATAAAAGCAATTTTCTTTTTCATGTTGATTTTTGAAGCCTTTAGAAACAGATCCGACAAAGAGAGGTGAAGCAGACCTAAGTTAAAATTTCTCAAAGAGATTCACTCTTCATAATCACATTTGTGTTTTTTGCTTATAAAAGCAATTTTCTTTTTCATGTTGATTTTTGAAGCCTTTAGAAACAGATCCGATAAAGAGAGGTGAAGCAGACCTAAGTTAAAATTTCTCAAAGAGATTCACTCTTCATAATCACATTTTCCATTTGTGTTTTTTGCCACAAAACGTTTAGAATTTATTCCAGAGATCTGATAACACTTTTCATACATCTATAACTATAACCTGGTTACAGGACAGTGATTCCAGTAGTGATTCAGAAGGGGAGACATTTGCTAAGCACAAAGACAGCTCTGATGATGAAGATGTCAAGAATAAAGTTGATGATGAGGAGAAGTCATTAACAAAGGACACAGATGGCGCCCCCAGTCAACCCAGACCTTTACTACCCCCTGGTCCACCCCCAGGGGCTCCAGCTGGTTTACCCCCGGGTATGCCCCCAGGTAAATATATCATTCATACTTCTCCTGAATAAGGTCACTTAACCCTTTGCCAAACGCCAATTTTTGGACTGTCCCAACTTAAAAGAGTTTGCAGACAACATTTCAAAATGTGATAAAATGGAAAAGTAATATTCTGATAAAGTAGAAAACATTGTGGGAAATAGAGAAATTGCTCATTATGAGCAATTTCTCCTTTTCCCACAGTGTTTCCTGAATCGTCTGCAATAATGGTAAAATGTTGTGAATGTTTACTAATGGGTTAAAACAAATGCATCAATAGCTAAACATATTTCGAGTGAGTTGCAATACACATACTATTGTAATGATTAAAAGGTCTTTGCACCTAAGAATATATACCTTTGCTTCACTTTGGAGATTTTGGTTTTGTTTTCACTTTATTATTGTCACTTTATACAGCTTGTCTATCATTTACAAAAAAGTGCACAAAACACCTTTGATTGTATACAATTACTTCTATTGAATCATGATATTCAAATATAGACTTTTCTAAAGAATTTCATGATGTTGGTGCTTGAAAATCATCATGTTACCAAATTTTATTTTCCTCAATGTCATGCCATGATATTATGATTACCAGTAAATACAATGCCTTAAAAGTGGTCCTTTAAACAGGATTGACTGTATTTTGCTTTTTATGTCTTCTACATGAGTGTCAAGTTAGGACAGCAATATCTTTAACCCTTATATTGCTGAAACTGACTTCATGTTTATGTAAACATGTTAGATCCAGGCCAAGTAAATTGGCGGCTGGCCTGTGTTTTAACCTGTTCTTTCCTCATCAAAATGAAGTAGATATTTAAGATTTGGAAAGCAGATGAAAAAAATATTTTTTTTAGAAAAACTACCCAGCATTCTAAGGGTTAAAACAGGATTGGCTGTATTTTGATTTTTATGAACTCTGCTACAGGAGTGTCAAGCTATGATAAGAATAAGTGTAATTTCATATGAAGATCATGTGTTTGACCATGATGTATTATAACATATTTATTATCATTATTTACAGGGCCTCCCCCCGGAGCTCCTCCCATGATGTTCCGCCCCCCTCCACTAAGAGGACCCCCTGGTGCCCCGCCCAGAATGATGAGGCCAGGACCGCCCCCAGGGAGGCCAAATTTACCCCCCGGGCCCCCACCAGGACTCCCTCCAAACATCAGGATGCCCCCAAGATTACCCTCGGGTGGGCCTCCAGGTATGTGTGTGTTTGGGTTTCATCCAGGATGGTGTGGGGTCTATGTTACCTTTTGGTTAGGGTACAGAACTCGGAATCACATGGCCCCTCTCTGAGTGGATTCAAACCTTGGCGATTGGGTTTGAAATTCATGAGAGGTTGTTTCCTGAATGATGATGGTACAACCTGGCATGACCAGCTCTTATGTGCATTTAAGTATTTGTTCTTCCTCCTTTATTAAGAGTTGGGCATGGCAGCATAACTGAAATGATGTTGATGTGATGTAAAACACATATGAAAACAATTTCTCCAGGATGACATCTACCTGATCAAGATCTTGTCCATTACTAGAAATATGGCTTGACTGATATTATTTCCCATCATTTAAGGTTATCATCTCAACACATAACAAGCAACTTCTCCTTTTGGCACAGTTGTTTCTTACACGGGCACTGGATCCCATAATAATAACCTATATCTATAAATAACTATAGGTAACAGACCATAACAACGTTTGTTAAGATCGGGCGCCAGTGATTTCTTATCAATAAATAGAGGTCTATATCAACGAAAAAACACATTTTCCATATGTTATAATTGTCATATACTGTATTACAGGAATGCCGCCCCCAAGGATGTTGCGCCCGCCGGGTAGTGGACCACCTGGTATGCCCCCACCAGGCATGCCTCCTATGGGCTTGAACCCATCTCAACAAAACCCAAATGTCTTGAGTGCTCCACCAAGTATCACCAAACTACCACAAAAGGTAACCATGTCTCCAACCTTAGTGATTTACATCTGGGATATCTTCATGAATGTTCTCCAATAATTTTTAGAGGAAAGCTTGACATGGTTTGAGGGTGTATTTTTATGAAATAAACACAAATTTTTCATTTTTAATGAATATTCAATCAAGCCATATCTGTTAGGAAGCCCATTGTGATTTTTTGACAGGTCCAAACTGTAAACAGCCACAGGCATCAGGGAAGTTTTGAATATGATAAACCCTTTGTAGTTTAGGATAGATAATGTGGAAAAAAGGAGAGGCTGCTTATCATGAGTGAGTTCTCCTATTGTTACAGGCATTTCTTGAAATTTCATGTGTGTGTTAGAGAAAGTACATATTAAGTAAAATGTTGATGACCAGAAGAAAACCTTGTTAAGACTTGTCTTCAATTGGTCTTGTCTGTTGTACATGATTTTGAAAATGATTATGAGAAAAGGAAAGTCATCCATATTTGCCTATAAAAATTGATTTATCCAATCCTTTCTCAGTAATACCTTATTATTGATGCATCAGCTCGAGAAGGAACCTGTTTAGTAATGACTTTTTTATCCTAATGGTTATTAATTTGTAAGATGTCTATCAAATGTATCAATATTGAATTTACCTTGATATTTTAGGCACCTGCAGAGGAGAAGAAGGATGGTGCCACTATCTCTGCGAAACCACAAATAAAAAACAAAATGGGTGACGTAACAAGATTCACCCCAACAGCTCTCAAGGTTAAACGGTCCACAAAAGACAGTAAAGTCAAAAAGCCAGGTATGTGGTGTAATGATCCCTTTTAATTCATAACAAGCTGCAGCAAATTTGATCAAATTCATATGAAGGAAAATCACTTATCTTTGGCTTTTTCCATGTTCACTTATAATGTTCGATCTTTCTGTTGTAAGCTTGGCATACTTTTGTTAAACTTGGAGTTTCAGAGTTTAAATGTCTCCTATTTGAAGTTATTTCCCCTGGTCTATATTTCGAGTGAACAAAAAGAAAAGAATAAGGATGGGTCAAAAAGGTGTTTGTAGGATTTGTAGGATAACCCTAATTGACAATGATGAAGGAAAACAGATTGGAGAAAAGTGCTTGTTCCATATGGTTTGTTATGCAAACAACTTATACCTACTTGAACACACATGTCTGATTTCATGTTAAGTTACCTCCCTTTACACATGAAATGTAAAATAATTTTTATGTTTTTTGTTTTTTTTAACAGCCAAAGAAGAGGAGAGCCGCTCTATTGGAATGGTCCTTAAACCTACACAAACAGCACAGCAACCTGGCAAGAGGAAGGACGATGCTTACGACCAGTTTATGAAGGAAATGGAGTCACTGTTGTAGCAATATTCTCAATTGTTTATCGTGGGTTCAATGCAATACTATAGCAGTGCTTCACACATGTGAAGCACTTGCTACAGTCTTGCATTGAACTTTTGATATAATTTGTATATGCAAATTTTGATGAATGAACTAAAGCAGCTGTGTAAATAAATTTAATTTTACAATTATGTGAATTTGCCTTTTGATTTGTTCATTTTTTACCAAAAAGAGAACGGGAAGAAAGTGAAATTGTCAGTTTAAAACCTGTCCACTCCTCTTTCCTCTTGGTCTCCTCTTATTTCTAATCTTCTTACCACTCATATTCAAATACTACCAATATTTGTTTCGTTGGAGTAATTGACTTCAACTATCATTCAAAGTGCTTATTTCTCATCTTCTTACCACTCGTATTTAAATACTACCAATATTTGTTTCGTTGGAGTAATTGACTTCAACTATCATTCAAAGTGCTTATTTCTCATCTTCTTACCACTCATATTCAAATACTACCAATATTTGTTTCGTTGGAGTAATTGACTTCAATTATCATTCAAAGTGCTTATTTCTCATCTTCTTACCACTCATATTCAATTACTACCAATATTTGTTTCGTTGGAGTAATTGACTTCAATTATCATTCAAAATGCTTATTTCTCATCTTCTTACCACTCATATTCAAATACTACCAATATTTGTTTCGTTGGAGTAATTGACTTCAACTATCATTCAAAGTGCTTATTTCTCATCTTCTTACCACTCATATTCAAATACTACCAATATTTGTTTCGTTGGAGTAATTGACTTCAACTATCATTCAAAGTGCTTATTTCTCATCTTACCACTCATATTCAATTACTACCAATATTTGTTTCGTTGGAGTAATTGACTTCAATTATCATTCAAAGTGCTTATTTCTCATCTTCTTACCACTCGTATTCAAATACTACCAATATTTGTTTCGTTGGAGTAATTGACTTCAATTATCATTCAAAGTGCTTATTTCTCATCTTACCACTCATATTCAATTACTACCAATATTTGTTTCGTTGGAGTAATTGACTTCAATTATCATTCAAAGTGCTTATTTCTCATCTTCTTACCACTCGTATTCAAATACTACCAATATTTGTTTCGTTGGAGTAATTGACTTCAATTATCATTCAAAGTGCTTATTTCTCATCTTGCCACTCATATTCAATTACTACCAATATTTGTTTCGTTGGAGTAATTGACTTCAACTATCATTCAAAGTGCTTATTTCTCATCTTACCACTCATATTCAATTACTACCAATATTTGTTTCGTTGGAGTAATTGACTTCAATTATCATTCAAAGTGCTTATTTCTCATCTTCTTACCACTCATATTCAAATACTACCAATATTTGTTTCGTTGGAGTAATTGACTTCAACTATCATTCAAAGTGCTTATTTCTCATCTTACCACTCATATTCAATTACTACCAATATTTGTTTCGTTGGAGTAATTGACTTCAATTATCATTCAAAGTGCTTATTTCTCATCTTCTTACCACTCGTATTCAAATACTACCAATATTTGTTTCGTTGGAGTAATTGACTTCAATTATCATTCAAAGTGCTTATTTCTCATCTTGCCACTCATATTCAATTACTACCAATATTTGTTTCGTTGGAGTAATTGACTTCAACTATCATTCAAAGTGCTTATTTCTCATCTTCTTACCACTCATATTCAATTACTACCAATATTTGTTTCGTTGGAGTAATTGACTTCAATTATCATTCAAAGTGCTTATTTCTCATCTTCTTACCACTCGTATTCAAATACTACCAATATTTGTTTCGTTGGAGTAATTGACTTCAAATATCATTCAAAGTGCTTATTTCTTGTGACAATTAGTTTCACTGTAAACAGGGGAGGGGTGAAACATAATGATGTAAAGGAAAATCCCTTTTCTTTTGCTTTTTAACTAATAATGTTAGATCTTTCTGCTGTAAGCTTGTCATACTTTTGTTAAATTGCGAGATTCAGAGTTTAATTATCTTCTTTTTTAGGTTGTTTCCCCTTGTCTTTATTTCTTGTGTACACGCAAAAAATTAAGCATGGGTCAAAAAGTTGTGCTTAAATATTGCCCCGATTAACAATGATGAAGGAATTCCAAAATTGATACATTTATGCCAGGAATTTATTGTAGAAAAATGTAGTGAATACCTTCACTTCGTTTACAATATTTTGATGCAGAAGACATTGCTCATATTGAAGGCTCAACACAGAAAAAAGAATCACAAAATAAGAATCGTTTATATGTATCAATTTCACTTGTGGAGACGTAATCGAAAATTGCTTTGAAAATGTTTACTTTCTATAAGCTATGCTTTAACATTGCTCTATATTATTTGAATTATTCTGTGATGCTTGTCTCATGATGGTGGAAGGCACTATATGGGCTGGTCAAGCCGGATAGAACCATTGGCATTCCGTTAGACATCTGAAAAACTGCATCTCAAGACAGAGACCTAATAAACTTTCATTAGGTCTTTGCTCAAGACATTCCAAATGCCATCATCTGGTTTTGAAACCACACAGAGTGTGGCCATGTGAGTTGAATAGAAGTATCCTAACTCTTAGAGTTTCTGGCATTCATTATGTCTATCTTTCTGTGGTTGAGGAATTACTGGTAATCCCAAAAAGAGAAGGGTTTCATGACTGTGCCATTTTGGTTAAGCCTCGGTGACACAGCAATACTTAGTTTATAGCATAACACTTTTACTTAGATTATAAAATACATATTAGACCAATCACATTTGTTTGTGTAGAGCGCTTTTAGCGTATAAAAGCAGAATACATTTGAAGACCCTTGGACGACACAGGAAACTGTATTTGACTTCTCTTTGAGACTTAACTCTATCCTCCTTACGATACCTAGTATTGGTCTGCCCTTTTACTCTTGTTTATTCATATCATTTATGTTATACAGTGGAGCCTCGTTTATCCGGACCCCGATTATCCGGATGTCTCTCAATCCGAACGAAATTGTAAGGGAACGGAATTTTTCATGATCTGCCTCATTAGTCCGGATGATTCGGATATCCGGATATTTTGTTCGGAACGGACGTGTTCGGATTAACGAGACATCACTGTATTTAATTAATGCACGCGGATTCTTTTGAAGCGTCTGCCAAATTAAATAACGCTGTAGAGATACCGCAGAGAAGTAGTTGAACAGACTACAAAGTTTTAGTCATTCCTATTTGAAAGACAATACGCGACAACAAAATGGTTAGCTAATGAAGATTGTGTTATTATAGGGTAAACTGCAGTGTCACAAATTTGAGTTATTTATCTCCCAAGTGATGTTTCATTTTCCTGCAATTGTTCAAGACACTACGAGACGATTTTGATTGATACCCACCATAAAGAAGTCGTAAAATGGTGTTTAAAATATTGTGTGTAAAAAACCTCCATATGCCCATTTTCTATACAATTGGTAACCAATTTATCCACTTGGAAATACCAATGAGTAGATGTGTAGATCTACAGTGAACGCGATATGATACATAAGAAAATGCGCAGATAAAAACAAATCAGAAATATATCAAAACATAAAAGTTGTCTGCAGAGTATACGCTAAAGAAGGTTTTTTTTTACAAAGTAAGGAAGCTTAATAGGTAAAGTATAGATTTATATATAAAGGATAAATTAAAGGCTAAATCAAACATGTGGTGGGAACCGATATAGTCAAAATAAATGTTCAGAATGCTTGTTCACGACAAATAAACCCCGCAAATCAAACTTGAAAGGACACTTTGTAGATCGACATACATGATTCAGCCTTCGATTTATACAGCTGTCATATCGAGCGGTTTCCCTGTTCGGCACTAACATAATACCCCATAATCCTTACGTAGCTGCAACTGTTGTAGAACACCCAGAAAAACTTGTAACGAAAGGATGAGCAATTCCTATTATTTTGTAACCTTTTTTGCTGGCCAAAAAATCTTAAAAGCAAAACAGGGTTTTTGTCATTCCATTCATTTATCATCTGTTATTTCTCCAATTAGGACCAGCCGCATCGTGCTGTAGGAAAAACGACTTCAGGCAATATCCATGTAGCGGTCTTGCAGCATTTTGGACATAAAAATAATTGCAGAGATGTCCGAAATACAAATTTCGGCAGTAACAGTACTTCTAAAACCCTACAGAACTATTGTCAGGACGCTTATGTAATTCGAGCAAGTTTCTTTCAGTTCTTACCGCTTATCAATCTTGCTAATGTTGTAAAGAAATGGATTGTTTGGAATTAATCTTAAGGAGTTATTGTGAAGCTTTTACAGGATGAAAGGTATTTTTGCACTCTCCGTGAGAAGAATTTCCGTGAGTAGTATACTTTATAAGACATGCAAGTATAAAATATAGAACAGTTACTGGGAAAATAGGTCAGCGATTGTCTACAACCCCATTTACCACATACGTGTACAGATCTGGTCTAGATTGAAAGTATTCGCAGACGACAAAAAGGGATCGAGAAAAGAAAACATTTTCTTAATGATATTGGGTAGAAACCAACGCTTAGCAGTTATTACTCATAATTAGTGTTTTTTCTTTTCTTTTACAATGGCACATAAAGCCTTCTTCAGCAGATGCGTTTAAGTGATGTATATTGGGGTATAGGGTTCGGATCCTGCATTCTTTGCTTCCCAGCT